>JACKQL020000101.1:0-170230 GCA_018296165.2 Termitomyces sp. T153
TCAATCCGACATAGATTGTGACCATGCGACCAAAATGTCGAAATTTTCAATTCTGACACAGCGCTTGAGATCCGCCAAAGCAACTTCTTTGATCGGTAAACGCCGTTGATTTGGAACAGTCCTGACATATCTTTTGACTGTTTTCTGTGTTGACACCTGACTACACCTCGATGTCCATTATTTCTAGGCCCAGCAAGCATAAAATCAAGTTAAGGCTGGATTATTCACTGTGAAACTTTGTTTCAATCTGTCTTCAGTTCAGTTTGCTGACATGTCCCCTTGCAAAAAATATGCTGACAAGCCTCATTGAGAGCTTACATCGACAGACAGTATTAGTGACAAAGTTTGCAATAATATATTATCCTATTCCTCAGTAGCGACAATGAAGTGGATCATAAGGACTTCAGGATTGAGTTGATTATAATGAATGGATGGTATTAGGAAAGGATAAACTTAAAACAACATTAGTACATAGGAATAGTAAATGTATGTGCTCAATACAGTCAAAACTATGTCTCTTTGCAAGCTTTTTACAACCTATCAAGAGCTTGGCCTGAGTGTTGCTATTGATGACAATCAAAAGAAGCTGCTTAATGATGTGGGCAGACTGGGTACCTAAGTGCTCGAGGACCTGTGACATACCAGATAATTTGACAACTTGTAATTTCAACTTGTTCAATGTCCTATCCATCATATCCACATATATTAACTCTCTTGTATACTATTTCAAGCAAAAAAAGAGGACTTGTCAAGGCTGTTGAGGTTGCAAAGTTGAAGTTGCTCCAAGGATGCTCTTCATAATGGTCCACACACATGTTCAGGACAGGTGAGAAAGCCAAATAAGTGTAGGATAGTCCATCTACACTGAGAGCAAGGGAGAATGCAGAGAGATGACCAGAAGATGGAACCTCACTGCCTTTGGTAAGATCAAGCGACTGTATATGTGTATGTACACAGTATAAAAGATTAGAAAAAAGACAAGAGAGCCCAAAGTTATTGGTGGCAGATATAAATAAGTAGAAGCAAAAGTGGAAACAAAGCAACTATCTACAGATGGAAATAATGTGTATGTATATAGGAGTCATAATCCCCCTCCCCACCCCCAAAAAAACAAGTGTTAGTAAGGAAACAAAATGGAAGAGAATCATGTCAGTATTTTAAAAGAAATTGTTCACACAGGTGCATCACAAACCCAGTGGGAAAAGCTACCAGTGGCAGGGACATGGAGAAAAAGAACAGCTTCAGCTGACCCTTGACCAATTCCTGCCAACCAGATGTCCAGTGCTTTGTTGTTTTCCATTTCTTGACTGGACTTCCACTCATTGTGTTCTGGACCATATCCTTGGAAATGTACTAGGTATTTCCAACCCTGACCTCTCCTGTATGAGTCTACAATTTTGTCCACAAGATGTTTCCTGGCTCCTGTATTGAGAGCAAGTACTAGCCCTAGTTCAAACTTACAGCTCCATGTCATTCTCATTGTAAAACTTTAATTTTGAAGTATGAAATAGCCTGTATGCCTCTGTATCACTCAGCTGAAACACAGTCACATTTTATGTCATTGGACAGATGTCCATAATTTTGAAAGGCCCATTGTAATGTGGCATTAACTTTGCCACACATTTTTTGACCCTCTTTCTTGTACTACTTTCAACTACCCTCTGTACCCAACCAAAACCAGAACATCATCTCCTTGCTCTTATTAGCTTGAATTGATCATTAAATTTTTGCCTGTAACATGTTGTCATGAGCAGCAGCCATATTCAACTCAAGCCTCTTCACAATATCTGTGCCATCTGTTCCTCTGGCACATCTGTCACTGGTTTACCAGTTGCAGAATAATCCTCAGGCTCCTCCTCATCCACAATTGAAATGGTGAGAAACCTTTTATCTTAATCATTGTATTCATTATATCAAGATAAATACATCATAATGCTCTTGAATATCTCTCTGATTTGAATCCACATGAAATGCAATGCCTGGACAATTTTCTTATTTGACCACTTCACTAGTACCATCTGTTTTAGAATGATAAGCTGTTTCAGTGGCAAGCCATTTTTGCAATATTAGTTCTCAAAAAGCACAATTCAGCCAATTGTGGTGTAGTGATATTGGTGCACATCAGCATGATACAAATATTGGAATGTAACCCATCTGTAATAGACAAAATGCAGTTAAAACCACCATCTTCTGGTAGAGGACCCATAAAATCACTAGCCATTGACTCTCCCTGCACATTAGGCACAGGTAATGAATGCAGCAGGCCTATTGGCTTTGTCATTGAGCTTTTATACCACTGGCACTCAGGACATGCAGAAATGTATCCCAATTTCAGTTCTTGCCCCATCTTTGGCCAATAAAATGACTGACTCAAGGCCATATAAGCCTTTTCAAACCCAATATAGGCTAATAAATCATGGGTTTTCAAAATATCCTTTCCCTTATAACTTCCACATCATCAAATGTGAGCTTGTAAACCACAACCCATCCTTTTCCATTGGATAAGTCATTCCATGTCAGCCAAGATCAGATTTTTGCACCCAAGATCAGCCTTGTATCCTATTGTAATGTCCTTCACCAATGCCTCATTAATCCATCACTGATACATTCACTGCAGTCACCATATTTTTCAATGGAATCTGTCTCAGCCAGCTTAAATATGATTGTAAATGAAGATTCTGATCTTACCTATCAGAAGACTAGCTCTTCCAACTGTTTTCCTGATCTCTCTCTCCACCAAACCATGCCATACTCCTACCATCAGGACTCCTTGGCCAGGGCTATCTGGTCAGTATCACTGTGGCCCTGTCATATGCCTTGGGGTGTCAAATTCCCTACTTGGGTCAGAGCTCAGACTTGAAATGTTTCTCTATGTTTTTCTTCAGTAAATTTTTGGAAACCTGACAAGGAAATTCTTACATTTGTTCTCTTTGGATCTCTCTTCCAGGTGAGTAGTTATCACCCTAGAAACTTCTGTAGACTCTGGTAGCTGCTCTGGTTTCATAGGCATCCCTTGAGGAGCCCATTGGTACAATCATTCATGGGGTGTGGTGGCTCAGCTGGCACCATCACATCCCAAAGTGGATCACATGATTTGTGAGTGCAAGGTCAGGGTTTTGACTCTGACTGAGTGTGCCTGTGTGGAAAACAGCTTAGACACCATGTGGGTTATTTCAATGCTGCCAGGGAGCCACTGCCTATCCACATGCTCTTAGGAAGGCTTTGTTGGTCAGGCCACTAGGATAAGATTATCTGATACCATTTAGCATGTGGGCACAAAGGTGCAATGCCACCACTGATCTCATGTCTGGACAGAAAAGAAAAGGGTTCCCCAGTACAGTGAATAGGGAGGGGTGAAAATGTAGCCCCATCAAATCTGTCAGGCCATAGTATGGGTAGGTCCAAGAAAAGGGAAGTGTCAAGACACATCAGTGCCTGGTTGCCAAAGTATCATGTGAACCCCACCTGGTCATCCAACCTTCAGGTGGTTTGGCAAATACTGAAACAGTAATGTCAAGAAACTGGGTGTAGAAGTGCCTGGCACCATGCCAACCAAAAGTGTAGGGTCTGGGATCAGGGATGGTCATGACCCATGCTGGGTGGGTGAGCTGGCCTAGCAAGCATTGCAGAGTGTTGAAGCAGGTATTAGTAGGGATGGCATGTTAATGGCAGATGGTATAGGATCTACTGTGAGGGCTGTATGAACTTGGAATGGATCAAACTGTAGTAAAGTAGTTATGGAGTGTAACCAGCAGGCTTGAAATGGGCTTCAGACCAGAGTACCTTAGGAGTGTCTGTAAATCACACCTGTACATACTGTGGGGACTAACATAGGGCATTGCTCCAACTGGTCTTTGAAATAGTAAATGGAATTTTTTTGTGAAAAAAAAAAACAATCATTCATAATGCAAGGACAAATGAGATATCCCTGTCATCCCACTAGTATGTGCAGCAAGGGCTTTGCTGCTAACAAAGACTGCATTGGTCATAGGAGACCAATAGTAGTTGGGGTGCAACATACCCCAGAAGTCATTGTGGCACTCATAGTGCCCACACATCAGCATAGTCTTCCAGCCATCTGGAAGGTGGCCAGGCACTGTCAGGTTCTGCTGACTATGGGGGCTCAGCTACACTGGGCGAGTCCTTACTAGGCAGACGCAATGCCCTGTGCTTATAACCTAGCGCTCCAGAGTTGGTGTGGAGTGGAGGGACTTGCAAGGGGAAGCCAATGGGAGTGGTCTGAGCAAGTCTAGAGTAGTCCAGGGAAGTCTAAGACCAAGTATATTAGGTGTTGGGCCTGGGTGGGTGTCAGGAACAAGTTTGTAGGCACACAAGTAGATTGCAAGGCAAGTGGAGGCTTTGCAAGTGATGGAGGTGGAGCTGGAGTTTGATGGGGGATCAATCAAGACTTAATGGGTTCTGGGGCTGAGCAAAGAGTGAGGTCTGGAGTTGTTGTAAGAATGTTTGGGGGTTGTAGCACATGTGTGGAGTTTGTACTGATGTCAGAGTCAAAAAGGACTTAAAAAAACAAAGGAAATAGAGACAATCAAGATGAGATGGAGGTGAGATGAGATGAGACTGAGAAAAGAGATAGATTTGAGACTACAAATAGAAATAGAGACAGAAAGAGACATGAGACACAAGTAACCACTTAATGCAATATCAAGACTAGAGTATGAGGTGCTACTCTACAGATTATATACTGACTACTGCAGAGCTCTGGGGGGCAGTGGGTGTGGCAGTGGGGCTTGACAGAGCCATGCAGAGTCAACAGGTATTGGTTGCAATCGAGGGGTGGGCCACAGCAATATTCTGATGGGATTGGTTGGGGACACGGTTGCTCCAGGGTCATCATGATGCTTTGGAGGGGGTCAGGTGAGCCAGGGTGGTGAGCCAGAGACACACGATGGGGTCAGGAACAGTGGGGGAGGGTTCTAGGGGCTCAGGAGAGTCAAGAAAAGCGTCAATGGCTGTGGAGAAGGTTGTTGGAGTTAGCCAGAGGGCCGTCAGAGTTTGCTAGAGAAGCATCAGAGTTACCTGGGGTGGCTGTGGAGGGTGTTCGATAGTTGGGGGTTTTGACAAGGCATTGGGGGAGGGACTCTGGGGAAGCGAGCGGGCTGGGAACAATGTTGGGGGTCTAGGGAGTGGGTCATGACAGGCACCATGTCATTCAATTGTTTGAGGTCCATCTTGGAGCTCTCAGCATCAATGGCTAATAGCCAGTAGGTGTTACCATTATGTTTCTTGCAACAATGTGCAACATTGTTGTTACTTTACATTGTTGTCATCAAACTTGTTCTCCAACATTTGTCTCTTGGACAGGGAAAAATTATCCTTGCCATTGCTCCTTGAGTCTTACCTGATGTTGCCCTTAAAACTATAGTATCCATAATTACATAAGGCAACACCTTACTTCATACTTTGTAGTCTAGAATCATGAATTTCACTTATGACATGTGAATCATAAGCTGTGTGAACCATCTAAGGCCTCAACACAACAGCATTTAGCTGCAAAAGTAGCTAAACATATAGTGATCCAATGATTGCTAGGAAATGGGATCATTTCAACTGACTCTGTCAATTTCATGGAACTTTACATGATCTTTCTGGTGCTGGAGGTAGTTGACTACCTGCAGTCAAAGAAGTTGTGAGGATTTCAAGCATCCTTGGCTGTGCCATCACTATTTCTGGGGGTTGCTCTGTTGCCCCCACCATTGCCAATTTTGACCACTATGACATGATTGTAGAGACACTATTCATGAGGACACATAATGTCCTCCTAGACTTCCAGAATGACTAGGTGGTCATTAACAGAGTAGCTACTCCCACTTAGCAATTGGAGCTAGAGGATATGGATGGCTACCTACTGTTAGGTCCAGCTGACCCAGGGAGCTCTCTTACTGTTGAGCAAGAAAACTACTAGTCAGAGAACTACAATGACTAAGAGAACTTATGGAGTGTTGGAGTTAAACAAGGATTAAATGAATAGTCCAGGAGCTTGGAAGTGGTGGGAATGGGAATTCCAGAGTTGAACAGATGTTGAACAGATGTTCTGGAAGTCTGGGGCTGGCAAGAATGCTAAGTCCAGAGATGGATGGGTTGGAGGATTTAGGAGTTGAGCTGGAGTTTTGTTAGAAGTCGGAATAAGCAATTAGATCATGATTTAGAGTT
The DNA here is from genome assembly GCA_018296165.2 of Termitomyces sp. T153. Taxonomy (NCBI): domain Eukaryota; kingdom Fungi; phylum Basidiomycota; class Agaricomycetes; order Agaricales; family Lyophyllaceae; genus Termitomyces; species Termitomyces sp. T153. The sequence goes on from JACKQL020000101.1 coordinate 6,172, forward strand.
ATAGGTGTAGTTGGAGATAAGTGCTGGAAAACAGATAAGGCCAGGAGACAGATAGTGCCAGTAAACCAAAGGCTGGGAGATGTATGTATGCTCAAGGCAATATCAAGACTACTGTACTGACTATGGTGAGACTGTATTTGTAGGACATGGTTCAAGTTTTGGAGTGGTTTGGGATGTGAGGTGGGAGTGCAGGACAGATTGCCAGGTCTAGAGTGTACTCCAAGACTTGTTGTGGGGCAGCATTGCTATGACAAGGTTTGGCAGTGCTGCCAGATTTTGGGCAAGTGCAGACCAGGTGCAAAAGTTCTGCAGAGTAAGTTTGGGATTTCCACCTTGACAAGAAAGGTCATTGATGTGGATTTGATGGGCTGATGGGAAGGTTGACAGTGGTTTTGATGGCAGGGCAGATTCGGTTGATTGGGCTGGTTCTTTGGAGAATGTAGCCAGAAGTTGAGTGGAGAGGGGTAGGGGCCATGGAGGATTGTGACAGTCATTGTTTCTTCTAGAAAGTTCATTGGAGTTGTTTGATGTTGAGTTTACCAAGTTCCTGCTACAGAGGCTGGGTTTTGAATTGGGGAGTAAGAGGGGGTCTGTCAGGGCAGGGTCAAGTTCTAGGGAGGCAGGGCCTAGTTGTCTAGAAATGGTAGTCTACAGTGAGCATCATGCCAATTCTCCACTCCCCCCCCCCCAGGCCCAAACATTTATTGAAACATTTATGTGTGGCATCCCCCTTCCCCCCTCCCTTCTCCCACATTTTTTCCAATATTTCCTGGCCTTTAAACACCAGGTTTCTAGTAGAGAGCACACAGCTCCATTGGCAGCTTGAGGTTCTCTAGAGCTAGGCAATGCAGCTCCAGGAGCAAGACTGGGAGCTGGCACATGAACTTTAGACATAATTGAGTTTTTACAGGAGTTGGAAAGGGTGACAGAAGATCATACAAAGCAGCTAGCAGAATGCCAATGGCCTGTTTGATATGCAGTCACTGGAAGCCATTTGTTAGTGGGCCCTGGCCAAGAAAAGGCAGCAGGGGATACAAGTCTATCTGGCAAACTTCTAGGAGATCAGAGTCCAGGCTATTCTGGGGGCTCGAGATGAGGAGCAGGTCAACTGAGAGGGGGGCTCACAGGAGGACATGGTATGAGAGTGAGTGGCAGTGCAGGCACAGGGCTGGGAGTCCCATGACTTGGAGAATCTGGCAGAGGTGGCCTGGCAGTATGAATAGCTTGTCAATTAAGTATCAGAGCTCCAGATCCAGTCTCTGAGTGAGTCAGAGCCTTTCTCTGGAGATGAGAAATACTGACTGCAGTATAATGTTTCCAACATCACCAAACTTTTCTAGACAAGGTGTCCTCAGCTAGTGTGTTCTTTTAGGATGGGCTCCACCTAATCTGCTCCAAGTATCAACTCTCTACATAGGTCAGGGCTGGCCTGTACCATCTGGATCATTTCTAGGAGGGCATTAGACATTATTGTTGGCTCAGAATGTGGCCCTGGATCAGCAAGCCTCCAATGTCATTGGTCTATTGCCAACCCAAGTGGACATGTTATGAGAGCTTTGTCTAGACATTTTGCATTTGTTTGGGTGTAGTTGGACACCTTAGAGCCCCCTCCAGCCTTGGTCAATATAACAAAACCATGGGGGAGTGAGCTCCAAGTGATTGATTTGATGGAGGGTGGTGATGAGTTGTGGGATGTGTAGGTTTAGAGACATCTCAGCCAAAAATGTACATACCACTGTTTACTACTTCTTGCTCTCTTGTGCCCTGAGAGATAAGTTTGAATCAGATCAGGCAAATCAGAGATGACAGGAGAAGCATTGGGAATGTCAGGGAGAGTGATGGCATCAAGGTGTTCTGGATGTTGGAGAAAGTGTTAGGGATGTCAGGGTAGATGATAGCATCAAGGCATTAGGAGTGTTGGAGGAGTGCTGGGAATGTTGGAGAAGTGATGGCATCAAAGTGTCAGGGGTATTGGAGGAGTGTTGGGAAGATTGGAGAAGTAATGGCATCAAGAGAGTTGGAGATATTGGAAGGAAATACTGAAGATGTCTAGGGAGTAATGGCATTGTTGGTGCAGAAGAGTAGATATGATGTATGGGAGGCTTAGAGACCAGTGAATGAATCAGAGGCTCAGGGGGGAGAATGATAGTATTGTAGGGGTGAGGTGTTAATAAGTCAATTGAGAAGCAGGATGACCTGGGGAGAGGTCCAGAGGTGTGGGAGTGGGTCATGACAGGAGCTTTCCTTGGCCCTGATGGTCTTTTGCAATGCCTACTCTAGCCTAGCAACCCCCTTCCTAACAATAGCAACAACTCTGTGTATGAGGACTGGATCAATTGCTTGCATGGCTTCATTCACCAAGTCTAGCTGCTGCTGCCCCTCCTTTGCCAAGTATCTTCAGCTTTGCAACAACTACCCCCTCTTCTTGAGTTCCAGACTCTCCAGCCCTTAGCAACATTTGTTAGCAATGACAGTGATGACTCAGCCCCACAACTAACAAACAGCAATGACAGCTTGCCTCTATGTGATGATGGCACCATCACTTATAGCAATGTACCCCATGATGCTAAGGCTATTGTTAGTGATGCATACATGTTTTTGGTTGAGAAATGGCTTAACAGCCTCATCAGACCAGAAGGCCTTAGCAACACCAAATATGCCACCTTCATTTGCTATGCATTGATGTTCTTTATTGCTGGCAGCAAGCTTTGGTGACAAAACAGAGATGGCATCCACAAGCTTTTTATTCCAACTGACTGCCACTTATGCATTTTGAAAGCTATGCATGACAACTTGGGACATAGAAGAGGCTTTTTTGCTACTTGCTCAGCTCTCTTAGAACAATTTTGGTGGCCTAAAGTTAGTACTGATCTTGTGTGGTACATTTGTACTTGCCACCTCTGTCAAATCCACCAGATGACTAAAGTCTTCATTCTGCCAACTGTCACTATGCCAGCACCCTTGTTCAGCAAGATATACATTGACACTATGTTTATGCCACCATCCAATAAGTTCAAGTATATTATCCAAGGACACTGTTTGCTGACTCATTATCCTGAGTTCCACATACTTGCTGGAGAGGAGTTCTGCATGCTTGCTAGAGAGAACACTGAAGCCATTGCCAAGTGGTTATATGAAGACATCATCTGCTGCTGGGGAGCTCTTAGTGAAATTGTTACCAACAATGGGCCTCTGATCCTAAAAGCCATTGCCTACTTAGCAAAGAAGCACAACTTGCATCACATTCAGATCTTAGGTTACAACAAGTGCACTAATAGTATAGTTGAGCAGCCTCACTTTGATGTTCACCAAGCTCTCTTCAAAGCTGTTGACAGTGATCAGTCTAGGTGGAGTACAGCTACTTACTTGGTCTTTTGGTCAGAACATGTTACAGTTTGCAAGCAAATGGGTTGCTCCCCTTATTACATGATGACTGGTACCCACCCTCTTCTGCCAGCTGACATAGTTAAAGTGATATACTTGCAACTGCTACCAAACTCATTTTTGTCAACAACAGACATCATAGCCCACCAAACAATCAATCTTCAATGTTGCCAAGAGGACCTTGACTGCCTTCACAAAAATGTTCTTAGTGCATGTCACTTAGCCACCATTTGCTTTGAAGCAGAACATGCTGCTACAATTTGCAATTCCAACTTCCAAGCTGGTGACTTCATATTGATGAGGAATACTAGAATTGAAGTAATGCACAACAAAAAGATGAGGCCTTGATACTTAAGCTCTTTGGTGGTAATCTCTTGCAACTGTGGCAGTGCTTACATTCTTTGTGAACTAGATGGTTTGATGCTGCATTCCCCCATAGCAGCCTTTTGTTTGGTCCCTTATTTCACTAGAGAACACATATTAGTGCTTAGCAATGCATTCGACATTGATACCTCTTGCCTCCATGAACTAGAGAAAACTGATCTTGTAGACAATAATGACACTGGCAACAATGCTAGTGAACAAAACTAAAAACAGCATTTGCTAAGCCTTAGCAACCTTTCCTGACTTTGCATTTCATCTCACATATATCCTCTACTAGTTATTTAGAAAAACCATCAAATACCTTACAAAAACATTAAGTCTTTTTGTTAAGCTACTCTTTTCTCATGTTACAATTGTTTAAAAGTTCTTCACAGACATTTTCATTACTATCTTCTTGATTTTGATGTTGCACTAGCTGTTTGTTGCTAGCACTCAGCATGCCTCTGGGAGTTTTCATGCCATGATGATTTATTGAGTGTTTTCCCCATTTTTGCTAGTGTCAAGCAATTGTTGCTAGTGCATAACAACACATTTACCTTTGCTTATACTCTTGTCTTGGATCTCATCTTTCTGTCTTCCTCTGAGCTTCAACAATATAGTTACATTTTCTTGGGCCCCTTAGGGGGCCAGTCTACAATGTACAAAAAGAAATATGAAGCTCCTTAAGGAGGCTAGTCTGTGTCCATGTAATACTACTAATAAAAATCTATGTACAGGAGGGTGGCTGTCACTAAGCATTAAGGTTGGCATCATTGCTAGGAACCTCCTCCATCTCCCCCTCCTCCCAATCCTCCTCACCAACTCCATTTGCCTCCTGCCAAGCTCAAAATGCTTGACAGTTGCTCCAGTATCCTGCCACAGTTGCCAGCAACCACTTGGTGACAGCAAACCTTGCCCTCACCTCCAACAGCTCCTCCCTTGCTCTCTCTGTCTCCCTCCTAAAGTGCCTCTCCACTCCCACTGCCCTTTTGTCATACCCACAAAGCAACATTGCCAACATTGATAATGTCAGTAAAGCTAGGTCCTCCCCTAGCTACTTGAGTTTGTCATTGCCAACCTGTTGCAGCAGTGTGCTGGTCCAGGTCCCTAGCAAAAAGGTCAGCAAACATTATTTAGCAAAAAAGAAGACTTACTTGTCATCAAACAACTTCCTCCTTGCTCTCCTCATCCTTCTCTACTTCCATAGCTCCCTCCTTGACCTCATACTCAACTTCCCCTCCACTAACTGCTGGCTCCACCTCAGCAATTGTTGCCAAGAGAGTCTTCTCCCTCATCTCCACATCCTCAATCTCCTCCTCTCCCTCCTTGCTAGTGACTGCCCTTGGTTGATGGATGCTGGACTTGCTGATGATTTACATGCTAAGGGCACATCATCACCATTGTTGCTCCCATTGTTGCTTCTCCTACTGCTAGCCTCATCCTCACTCTCCACCATCTCCTTACTCTTCTCTTGTTGCCTGCCTTTAGCAACCACACTCCCTCCATATGCCATCCCATCCTACAAAGTTAGCAGGTACAAGCTGGAGTGCTTGACCTGGATTGGTTCTCCCTTCTTTGCTAACTCCTGCTGCCTCTCCATGAATGCCCAGGCCTGTCAAACAGAGGCCACTTTTGCTGTGATCTTCTTGGCAAATTTGCTCCTAGTGCTCCTTGACATCTTGCTGCTGTACAAGCACCCTTTCCTTGTACTGTTGCAGTGGTAGCAGGGCTGGGCCCCAGTTGGGTACCAGCAGTCCTCTGGGTTGATCTCTGCCCAGCAGTTGTCACACTGTAGAAAGATAGTTAGCAACTGTGTTAGCAATGACCACTAAGGACTTACTGCTCCCTGACATTCTTTGAAAGCCAGCCTCTCCTCAGGCAACACTGTAGACTTTCCCTTTGCCTTCTCCAACACCACTCCTGTGCCCATTCCCATGTCTACCACTATTGAGGCCTTTTGCTAGCAAAGAAGAGTTGCCAAGCATTTGTTGGTAAACAAATCCTCAACTAGTTCCTCCATAGATGTTAGCAAAAATCACCTAGAAATAGCAACAGAATCATAACTTACCTCAATCTCCTCTTTTTCCTCCTCCTCTCTGGCCTTGTCCTTTCCTTTCCCCTTTGGGGTTGTTGCCACTCTTGGCAATGTTGCCAACCCCTTAGTGACACCACCAGCTGCACACTTAGGAGTGGAGGGCCCTGCCACCCCAATGTCCCTACAATTTGCATTCCTCTCACTCCCACAGCCCTCACTACATTCAAACTCCATTGTCACCACCAATTTGCATGGAGGGTGCTGAAAGTAAAATTGGTCATTTGGTGACAAGTCTTCAAAAAGCTGAAGTTACCTTAGCAGAGTTGCTAGCACTTACCATCATACCAGCCACCAGATCCTCCATTAAAAACTCCAACAAATCCAGAATGGAAGCCTAGTAAACTTGTTCCACCTTTCATCATGAAAGCTACACCTGTTTGCGCACCAATTGTAGCCACTGGGAAGTATCACTAAAAAGAAGTCAAAGAAGAACTTACAAAATGTTTGTTGAACCCTCTTATCCACTCCTCCTCCTTGTACTTCTCATATAGTTGCTGCCATTCCTTGTTGACAACCACTAGCTCAGCCCACTCCATTCCACTACCAGCTGTCTCAAACTAGTAAAGCCAAATATTAAAGATGGTGGTAACTACCAAGCAAGGATTTGTCACCAATAATGCATGCACAACAGACAGAAGTCAGTCAACCTGGTCAAGGAAGGCCTGGGCCATTGCATGCTTCTTGAGTTGGAAAGCAAGATCAGAGAACATAGCAATAAAATTGAGATGGCAGAAGAGATAAGACAATGGAAGGGAGTGTTGATGAAGTTCAGTGAAATTGCTAGTTGCTTTTATTCTTACCACTCTAGGTGCACAGACCATTCAAGCAATCATGAGACTTTGGGTTGACTGAGGACAGTCAAGATTTCAGCATAGGGGAGGATGATAAGACCCATTTGTTGCTGAGCCTCATTTTTGGCATTTCTCATTGGACAGTAGCTGATTAATTTGACATGACACAAGTCACAGCACTCAGCACATGAGGCCTAGCCCCAAGATCTGGAACAACATAGCCTTTGCATGGGACTTTTAGCAACCACAAACCTTATTGATCATGAGCCATATCACATGGAGTCTGGACTCTGGGTCTAGAACAACAAGGCCAAGACCTTTCTTAGCAAGAATTGCTAGCAACTTCCCTGGCAACAACACCATCTCTACAAAAATGGACATATTGATAGTCATGTGATTTCTTACTGATCATTTTTCTTGTTGAGCTTACAAATATACTTGAACAGTGTCTACACTTCAGGTATTGACATTAGACATGACCTTTTCTTGCAATTTATTATCTTTACACATCATATTGACTTTGCTTACTTTTTACTTGGTTGTCAACTTCAAGCTCAATTTTGTGTAGTACCAATTATGGGTGCCCTTTGCATCATTACAACTTAGTGACACTAGCAACTATGGCTAGCAACTAGTTTGCATTTGTTCTCCCCAGTCTCTTTATTGTCATCCTCCTCTTTCCCTCTAACTTCCCTTTCACTGCTTAGTTCCTCTTCCCTTAGTGACCCTTTTGCCTTCAATCCTTTCCCTTTCTTTTGTTTAGCAACCTTTTATTACTGTTTAGCAACTTAGGCTAGCAATAGTGACTATTTTCACTTCTCATCCACTTCACACTGCATTTGCTCTTGTTCTCTGGGATAGTTACTAACTTGCCCTCTTTATTAACTTCCTACTGCCAGCTACCCTATCTAGTGACTAGTATTAGGTCCTCTTTTTAGGTTTCCTGCATGGCACTAGGTGGCATAAGAGCACATCAGCATCAGTTGTACCTTCAGAGTTTTTGGAGGGAGATGAGACATTGAAGGGGACTGGTCCAGAGTCAGTTGGGCTATCCCAGTTGAGGTGGAGGGTGAGACTGGGCTAGTTGATGCAGGGATTGGTGGAGTGGAGCCATGAGAAACCTGGGACAACAGAGGCAGAGATGTATAGTTTGTTGACCAGTAATTGGAGGTCCTGGCATCATCTGTTGGCAAAGGCCATGGTTGTACCCATGAAGTGTGTGATGTCTCTGGCAGAGGTGGGATTGCTGTCAAAGAGCTTGAGGAGGATTGGAGTGGGGAGACATTGCAGGTGTTGGGGAGTGAGTGCTGCCAAGGATTTGTCAATGAAGTTGTTGGTAGTGCTGCTATTCATCAGGGTGGGGACAGAGTTGGCAAAGGGCAAAGAAGGGGAGAGTGGTGCAGAGGAGGAGGGTATGAGAGGAATGGGAGAGGAGGTGTGCTGGGAGGTTGTCTGGAGAGAGTACCATTGCATAGAGGAGTGCAGCTAGGGCAGAGAAGATGTTGGTGTCTGATCTACAGTCAAGTGTGTCTTTGAGATCTAAACCACTAACTTGTTTTCTATAAACTAATAGTCACAGTCTTCTCCATTGATAGTCTAGTCCATACAGTGCATCCCATTCTCTGGTGTTTAGGGCAACTACCAATGAAATGTCTCTGCTCACCACAGAGAATGCATGTGCCCTCCTTCTATTGCTTCTCTTGAGTCTTCTCCAGTACATCAATCCAGGGCCTGTTCTGAATCTTATTTGCACATAGGGCCTCTTGATTGTTGGCAGAGTCTGGAGTGTCATTGAGGTCCTGGGAGTCATTGGAGTTGGTGTCCAGGGGCTCCAGAGCTTTGTAGAGATTGGCAGCATTGAGTTGAGCAGATGGGCAGGGTCCTGGGAGTCAATTTAGCACTGGGAAGTCCTTGGCCTGGAGGGAAACAGAGCACATGGTTGGTGGAGTTGGTGAGGACCAAGGGTCAATTGCTGTTGGTTGCTCTAGCCTGCCAGTTGGTGTTGCTGGATGTGTTCCAGGTGGTCTGCAGTGCTGTGTTTTCACTCTGATCTTTCTAGTAGTGTTGATTGACCTGTATAATGAGCACCTTATACCTGTCATACATAGTTTGCTTGGGGGCAAGGACGAGGATGTCCTTGATGCATTGGGGAAGGGCACAGCAGAGGGCAAACTGGAGGGCATTGTAATTCCATCCTGTCTTGTAGGCCTTTTGTTCAGACTATACAATGAAAGACATAAACACTTGTTGTCACACATCCAGAGGTTGAATAGGTTCTCCTCTGCCTCTGCTACAGTATCAAATATGCCAAACTTACTGGAGAACTCCTGGATAAAAGTGAGCCAATTGGAGAGTATAAAGTTGTTGGGGTCAAACTGGAGTAGCACAATATAGTAGTTAAAGGTGATGCCCTGTAAATACAACATGGCAAAGGCCACTTGTGAGCTCTCAAGCTGGAAAGTGATTGGCTTAGCTTGGAACATTGTGAGGCATTGCATTAGAAAAATTCTCCATTTTCAGGGGTCATGACCAGTGAAGGATTCTGGTTTCTAAATATTGAGCTTACCTTCTCAAGCCAGTGTATTGCAAGTGTTGTCCTGAGTGTTTTGAGTTCAAGGCAGGGGTCTGGCATTGTAGTAGTAGTAGTAATTGTTTCCATTGCCATGCTGAGGAGGGAAGTTGTCCATGGCTGGGCCCCATCTGCTTGAAGGTCCACCATTGAGAGGTCCACCACCTGGGAGTTGGCTAGCATTGCCTGGAGGAAGGCTCAGGGCCCAGCAAGGGAGAGGGGCTCCTCTAGAAGTGGGTGGTCCAAAGTAATTGTTGTTGGCAGGGGAATTGGGCAGTGGAACTAATAGGAGATAAGAAGGGTTATTGGGGAAGGGAGGTCAAGGTGCTCCAAGGCCCATGGATTAACACAGGAGAGTTGGGGTGTTTTGACAGAGCTGGGGAGCATTGCCACAGGAGGCATGGAGGTCAAAATGGGGGGGTCTGTCTTGAAGAGGGCCATTGCATAGAGCAGATTTGTTGCCGGGGTTGCCAAGCTTGTCAATGTAAGAGAGAGTTCAATTGTCATTGTCAATGTGTGGAGGTGGCCTCTGAGTATGGGGTCTGGGAGCAGCAGGTTCGTCCTAGGTATGGAAGGCACTGGGAACAGAGTTTGCCCAGGAACAAGCAAAGAGGGCCAGGGTATGAGCAGCAGGTTGGTCAAAGAGTCCTTCTATGAGGTTGAGGTTTCTCAGGATGTTGGATGCAGTGTTGAGCTCTTCTTACTGATGGGGAATGGAGGGCAGAACTTCACTTTGTGCTCTAGTAGGTTCCTCTTGTTGTATGTGGAAGGAGTGGGCAGGGTCTAATGAGTCTTCAAACTGATGGGGGTTCAGGCTGGTGTGAATTTCTTCAACCAGGATGTGGAGCTTGTTCTGGAGATTGGCATCAATTTCCAAGGTGCCTTGCATAGTCTTGGGGAGGTTTTCTTGCAGATAGTGTTCATAAAAGTCAAAGAGGCAATCTGCCCATACCTCTAGAGTTGCTGGAGTGTCAGGGTAACCTAAGCTGATGAGGAGGGCATGAGTGCATCTTGCAAACTCTGTAGGGGAGAGGCAAAGGGAGCAGAGGACTTTGTCGCACTGCTGTACATAGGCTTCAACTTGTTGCTATCTGGGAGAAGGAGGGATTTGAGCAAGAAATGGTAGTTGAGAGGGGAGGATAATTATCTGGTTGCTCTGGAGAAGTTGGGACCACAGTGGGGATGGAGTATGCATAGTAGTGAGTGAGTGGGAGGTAGGCAGAGTTGGAGAGTGCTGATAGTGCTCCAAGAAATTCTCTGGAGTACATGTGGGGGTAGTTACCATTAGCAGAGAATGTTGGGGGGTGGTGCTAGCCCAGGAGTATTCCCTGGCTGATAGAGGGAGCATAGAAAGCCTTGTTTGACTCTGGGGCCCAGTGATAAAGAATGTAGTGATTTATGGGTTGGCCTGAATAGAACAGAGCATACTTATTTTCAGGGACTGGCCAACCATAAATGTCAGTTAAATAGCTGGCAGGGTTGTATGTGGAGTTACATGCAAACATCAAAAATAGAATAAGGTGGAGTCTTGATATTATGTCAGGTTCCACTGACCATGAGGGCTCAGCTACACTGGGTGAGTCCTTACTAGGCAGATGCACTGTCCTGTGCTTATAACCTAGCATACTGGGGTTGGTGCAGACTTCAGGTACTTGCAAGAGGAAGCTTGGGGAAGTGGTCCAAGCAAGTCCAGAGTGGTCTGGAGAAGTCTAAGACCAAGTATATTAAACATTGGGCTTAGACAGGCATCAGGTACAAGTCCATAAGCAAGTGTATAGGCTGTAGAGTAAGTGGAGGCTTTGCAAGTGATGGGAGCAGAGCTGGCCTTTGATGGGGGATTAACCAAGGGGTGATGGGTTTCAGGGCCAAGCATAGGGTGAGGTCTGGAGTTGTTGTAAAAATGTTTGATGGGTCATAGCATGTGCATGGAGTTTGTAATGATGTCAGAGATGAAAGGAACTTAGTAATGATAACAAAATAGAGATAGAACAGACAAGACAAAGGTGAGACAAAACAAAACTGAGAAAGAAGATAGATTCAAGACTAAGAATAGAAATTGAGATGAGACCAAGAAATATAACAGAAAGAAAATACAAAACACAGGAAATGAAGTAAAGTAATATCAAGCTTAAGATAACAGATGCTACTCTATGTCTTATATACTTACTACTGGACCTTCTCCAGAGGTTGAGGGCATGACAGTGGGGCTCATCAGAGCTGCATGGGGTTGACAGGTGTCAGCTCTGATCAGAGGGTGGGCTGTGGTGATACTCTGATAGGAATCTGGTCCATTCTATAGTTGTCAGAGAACTCTGGAGTGGTTGTGTGAGTCACAGGAGTGGTTAAGTGACATATGCCTGTGCCAGGGGAAGTGTTGGAGAGGCTTGGGGGTTTTATAGGCAAGAGGGAGAGCTGAGGAGGCCTATAGAGAATGTGCTGGAGTTTGCTAAGGAAGCATTGGGGTTAGCTGGAACAGATGCCATGGGTCAACAAAGGCTGGAGTGATTTGGAGAAAGTGTTGGGGAAGGCTTCAGTAAGGCAGGGTATCCTGGGAGGAGGTCCAGATGTGTGGGAGTGGGTCGTGAAAATGATGACACTGAGAATTATGAGGCTAATGACAAAGATGAAGGAGAACTTGAAAGTGACAGTACCAAGTCCAATGTAATCAAGTCTATTCCAGTTGTCAAAGGTACTCCATCACAATTCAGATTGCCAGTTGCTCCTCCACCAAAGTGTCATCATCTTGAGGTCCCAATCCATGAACAACACCAGCATTAGCAAGTTGAAAAATGCAGAGGTCTGGAGAAGGCCCTTGGTGATCTTGAGAAATATATCAAGTCAAAAAAGATAAACTTTGAGGGTGGTCCAAAGGGGCTTCAGTTATATTGTGCCCTCACAATGCAGAGCTTCTTGTGCATGGTGATCAAAAATGGCCAATTATCTGTGAACACATCTCAAAAAGCTGCTGAGAGCCATGGTTTTGCTGTGAAATGGAGTGGGAGGATGCTGCACAAGTGGACAAATGAATGGATCAAGAATTGTACTCTTCCCCAGTCACACAGAGGATGTCACACAAAGATTGACTCTGTATTGGATGACCCTGTAATCTGCACTGAGATGCAAGCTTATATTTGATTGAACAAATGGTCCATGAGTCTGTCAAAATTGCAGGAGTTCACAGCTGGAACACCTGTCCCTCATGCTGCAGACAAGTATCTTCATCACAATGTGAAGGAGGAGATGCCAGGTGGCTTGAAGAAGTATATGGAACTTGAACTCTTCCCATGCATCCAGATGAAAGTCAAAAAGGGTGTTTCCATCAGGACTGCCCAATGATGGCTTTACAAAGAAGGATTCCAATATATTGGATACAAGAAGGGACTTTGATGGACATGACCAACCTGATGTTCTGGAGTACTGAAACAAAGTCTTCTTGCCTCAAATGAAGGATTACTTCCCCTGTTTGATTTGTTACACTGTGGGGGATGTAGATACTCCCATCATACCTCAAAACTTTGTTGAATGTCTACTAGTTCTTGTGGCTCAAGATGAGATGACTGTGCAAGCACATGACACAGTCTCTAAAAGCTGGATTCTTGACAATCAACACAAACTGAGAAAGAAAGGAGTGGGTTGTGGTCTCCATCGAAGTGATGTAATTTGTTCAACAGTTGGTTGATTTACCAAAGCAAGTCAGACTTTGGAGTATGGGAAGAATTATGATGGATTTTGGACAGGTGACATGTTCTGTATGCAGGTAAGAAATGGAATTTTTTGTTCTCAAACATACTCATAAACAATTATTTAATTGAAAGAAAAAATCATTCTGGCATTTGAAAGGGCCCATGGACCAGGTTATCAAGCACTAGTCATGGTTGACAATTCTCAAGGCCATTCTGTCAGGTTCCGCTGACAACGGGGGCTCAGCTACACTGGCAAGTCCTTACTAGGCAGACGTGATGTCCTGCGCTTATAACCAAGCATCCAGTATTGGCGCAGAGGGACTTGCGAGGGGGAGCTAGGGGGTGGTCCGAGCAAGTCTGGAGTGGCTCAGGGGCATCTAAGACCAAGTATACTAGTCGTCAAACCCAGATGGGTGCCAGGACAAGTTCATGGGCATGCAAATAGAATGCAGGGCAAGCGGAGGCTTCATGGTTGATGGGGGTGGAGCCAGAGTTTGACAGGAGATCACCAAGACATGAGGGGTTTCTGGGCCAAGGGAAAGCGAGGTCCAGGGTTGTCGTAGGAATGTTTGGGTCATAGTGCATGCACGGAGTTTGTACTGTCATTGGAGATGAAAGGAACTTAGGAAGACAAAGGAACTATACACAGTCAAGACAAGGTGAGACAAGACAGTGAACAGTGATAGATTTGAAACTAGGAATAGAGACAGTGATGAGACAAAAGACAAGACATAGGAAACTGGTAAATGCAATATCAAGACTAAAGTACTAGGGGTTACTCTACGACTTATATACCTACTACTGGGCAGCTCTGGAGGGCAGAGGATATAGCGGTGGGCTTGACAGAACTGCGCAGAGTCAACAGTTGCTGGGTGTGATCTTGGAGCGGGCTGCGGTGACATTCTGATGGGATCAGTTGGAAAGCGGATTGCTCCAGGGTCAGGGAAGGCCTCGGGAGTCCAGGGGAATTCAGGGGATGCATCAACTGCTGTGGAGAAGGCATCGGAGTTGATCAAGGAGCCATCAGGGTTTGCCAAGGAAGTGTCGGAGAGTTGCCCAAAGTGGGCACGGAGGGTGGGCAAGGGTTGGGGAGTTTGGCGGAGCATTGGGGGGGCTGGGGGTGGTGTTGGGGTCTAGGGAGCAGGTCATGACATCACCCCCCCTTCAGCATCAAGACCCTCGAGACGCGGGGTACAGCTTGGGGATTGGTGGGGCATGGGAATCAAAGTTGAGCAATATTGATCAGACCGCAGTAGCGGCAGTGGCATGGGGAACAAAGTTGAAGCATGGCCGCCGCTCAGGGAGTTCTTTCCTAGTCATTGAAAAGGATCAGATGTACTCTGGGGTTCCCAAACTTTTCCAATGTTGTCTTCCGCATATTCTCCAGCAGCGTCCCCCTCTCCATTGGCACATACCTTGACTTCTTCCTCAGAGGTGTCAGGTTCCGCTGACCCCGGGGGCTCAGCTGCACTGGGCAAGTCCTTACTAGGCAGGCATGATCCCCTTGCACTGGCAACTGGACACTCGAAAGCGTTCTGGACACTGATTGCTTGTGCAGATAGTCAGTGGGATGTGATCCGAACAGGTCTGGGGAGGTCCGGAGAAGTCGGATTGCAAGGAAATGGGATGGGCTTGGTGGAGTTCAGGCAGAAGACCGTATGGGAGATTCGCGGATGTGAAGGGGTAGGAGGCTACGTGATCAATGGGAGCGGGGCCGGGGTTTGATGGAAGATCAATTGGGGTTGATGGAGTCCGGGACTGAGCAAAGAGCGAGGTTCGGATCTGATGAAAGAGTGTTGGGGTTTGTAATCATAATTGCGGAGTTTGTGAGGTCATTAAGGTTGAGGAAGACTTGGGTGCAATGGCCGGACGGAGTCACCAAGACAGCGTCGGACGAAATGAAATGGAGTCGAGATGGAACAAGAATAGGTTCGTGCAGAGATATGAAACGATAACAAGAATGATAACAAAATGGAGACAAGACAAGACCAGGAGACTGGGATAAGACTGGGAGACTGAGATAAGACTGGGAGACTGAGAGTAAGGAAAACAAGACATGGAACACAGAACACAAGAAAGAAAACAATCAGACCATAGGTAACATTAACAATAGGTAGGTAGGTAATATCAAGACTAGAGTACAAAGAGCTACTTGACGTCTTATATACTGACTACTGGAGAACTTCGGAGTATGTCAGCTGTGGCGGCAGGGCTTGGCAGAGCTCGACGGAGTTGGCAGGTGTCGGTTGCAATCAAGGGTTGGGCCGCATTGATATGTTGATGGGATCATTTGGGAACGCGGGTCACCCCGAGGTTGTCGTGATACTCTGGAATGGGCCAGAGGAGCCAGGGTGTTGAGTTGATGATGGGTGGCGAAGATCAGGAACAGTGGGGGTGGTTCTTGGGGTTTGGGAGATCCAGGGTAAGTGTCAGTGGCTGCAGGGAAGGCGCCAAAGTTGGCCAGGGGGCCGTTGGAGTTAGCCAAGGTTGCGTTGGGGCTAACCAAAATAGGTGCGGGGCATGGGCAGAAGTTCGGCGGAGCGTCGGGGGTTTTGGGGAATTGGGAGGTTGCTGGATGATGTGCAGGGGTCCAGGGGACGGGTCGTGACATCACCCCCCCTTCAGCGTTGAGACCCTTTGAGACACGGGGTGCAGGACAGGGATCAGTGGGGCGTGGGAGTCGAAGCCAAGCAATATTGATCAGTCCACAGCAAGTGATAGCGGCGTGGGAGACAAAGTTGAAGCACAGCCACTGCTTCGTCAGGGTTCTCTTCAATCAATTAAAAGCCTTGGATGTACCCCGGGATTTCCCAAATTTCGTCATGTCTTCCCCCTGCATTCCAGTAGTCTCCCCCGCTCTGTTGCCTTCTGATTTGGATGAGGTAGTGGTGTATGACAGTGGGGGGGGAGGAGTTTGAGCATTGGCGCTGCGCTAGTGCCAGGGACTGGAGTCATAAGTGGTGTCGACTTATCTTCTTGGGATGACTGATGGAGTTTTTGTAGAGTTGTCCATGGTGGTGGTGGTGGATTTCCCAGGGGTCCCGAAGCGGACCAAGTTTCATCCCACATTGCCAAAGGAGGGGAGCATGGTGTCACGACCCGTCCCCTGGACCCCTGCACATCATCCAGCAACCTCCCAATTCCCCAAAACCCCCGACGCTCCACCGAACTTCTGCCCATGCCCCGCACCTATTTTGGTTAGCCCCAACGCAACCTTGGCTAACTCCGACGCCTCCCTGGCTAACTCCAACGGCCCCCTGGCCATCTTCAACACCTTCCCCACAGCCACTGACACTTACCCTGGATCTCCTGAACCCCAAGAACCACCCCCGCTGTTCCCAATCTTCGCCACCCATCATCAACTCAACACCCTGGTTCCTCCAACCCATTCCAGAGTATCACGACAACCTTGGGGCGACCTGCGTTCCCAAATGATCCTATCAACATATCAGCGCAGCCTGACCCTTGATCGCAACTGACACCCGCCCACTCCATTGAGCTCTGCCAAGCCCCGCCGCCACAGCCGATGTACTCTGAAGTTCTATTGATTGAAGAGAACCCTGACAAAGCGGCGGCTGCACTTCGACTTTGTCTCCCACACCGCTATCACTTGCTGTGGACTGATCAATATTGCTTGGCTTCGACTCCCATGCCCCACTGATCCCTGTCCTGCTCCCCGTGTCTCAAAGGGTCTCAACGCTGAAGGGGGAGTGATGTCACGACCCGTCCCCTGGACCCCTGCACATTGTCCAGCAACCTCCAGTTCCCCAAAACCCCCAATGCTCCACCAAACTTCTGCCCATGCCCCACGCCTATTTTGGCTAACTCCGACGCCTCCCCAGCTAACTCCGACGGCCCCCTGGCCAACTTTGGTGCCTTCCCTGCAGCCACTGACACTTACTCTGGATCTCCCAAACCCCGAGAACCACCCCCGCTGTTCCCGATCTTCGCCACCCATCATCAACTCAACACCCTGGCTCCTCTGGCCCATTCCAGAGTATCACGACAACCTCGGGGTGACCCGCATTCCCAAATGATCCCATCAACATATCAATGTGGCCCGACCCTTGATTGCAACCAACACCTGCCAACTCCGTCGAGCTCTGCCAAGCCCCGCCGCCACAGCTGACATACTCCGAAGTTCTCCAGTAGTCAGTATATAAGACGTCAAGTAGCTCTTTGTACCCTAGTCTTGATTTTGCTTAACGTTACCTATGGTCTGATTGTTTCCTTCTTGTGTTTCATGTTCCATGTCTTGTTTTCCTTACTCTCAGTCTCCCGGTCTTATCTCAGTCTCCCAGTCTTATCCCAGTCTCCCGGTCTTGTCTTGTCTCCATTTTGTTATCATTCTTGTTATCGTTTCGTATCTCTGCGCGAACCTATTCTTGTTCCATCTCGACTCCATTTCATTTTGTCCGACGCTGTCCTGGTGACTCCGTCCAGCCATTGCACCCAAGTCTTCCTCAACCTTAATGACCTCACAAACTCCACAATTATGATTACAAACCCTGACACTCTTTCACCAGATCCAAACCCCGTTCTTCACTTGGTCCCAGACTCCATCAACTCCAATTGATCCTCCATCAAACCCTGGCTCCGCTCCCATTGATCATGTAGCCACCTACTCCTTCACGTCTGCGAATCTCCCATACAGTCTTCTGCCTGAACCCTGCCAAGCCCATCCCATTTCCTTGCAACCTGACTTCTCCGGACCTCCCCGGACCTGTCCGGATCACATCCCACTGACTATCTGCACAAGCAATCAGTGTCCAGAACACTTTCGAGTGTTTGGTTGCCAGTGCAAGGGGATCACACCTGCCTAGTAAGGACTCGCCCAGTGCAGCTGAGCCCCCAGGGTCAGTGGAACCTGACATAATATCAAGACTCTACCTTACCCTGTCTGTGATGCCCACATTATCTCCGCACACACAATCAAATAACTCTGATGTCTATGGTCTACCCGTGCCTGGAAACCCTTGTGATTCATACGGCCCTGCCCAATTTGCCAAGGCACATTGAGTCGCGGATCCAACACCAAACGTCCCCTCCGCTCCGGTTACATCCATACAACGACTCCCCCCATGGACACCCTCCCCAACCCACACCCAACCTTGAACCCCTCATGCAGACCGTCAAATCATCTCCCACCCCACCCTTACCCTCTCTGCCAAATCCGTTCCCTCCCACAAAGTTGACTCCGATGTCACCCAAAGAACAGCATCCTAAAACCTGGCAACCATTCAACCAAATGAGCAACAATGCCTCCGGCACCACGCCAACCCCCCTACAAACAATAATTCCAACCTGCCGCGAAACAGTCACCCATTGCGTGAAGGATTGCCAGCCACAATGAGACCACTGAGAATGCGCTTCCCCAAAGCCCGCCCATGGATCCACCAACCCACTAGCAACCCCGCAGACCAACGAATGCGACTAATCACCAACAACATCACTGAACCCTACTATCGACCCCCCAACCCTCACCCCAACCACCCCCGAGGAACTATGCCCTCCAACAACTAGCCCTGAAACCACCAAAATCAAGCTCAACCCAACAACCCCAACAACAGAGCAAGAACCCCAGACCTAGGCTATGCTCCAACCCCAGAACCTGCTTCTGGACCTCAGTCGACTCAGCCATCACCTCCGCCCAACAAATAAAGGGGCCCCAACACCTCCGACCCAACCCTGACAACCCTGGAACAAGACCAAGACATCCCTGAGCTTCTAGACGGTCAGGAAAAGAATGGCTATGCACCCTCCACCCCGCCGCCTAAAGCACAGCCCCAAAGTTAATGAGGAGAACCACGGCACCCCAACTCTTGACAAGGGACAACTCCAGACCGCGCCACTATTTCAACACCTTCTTCCACACAATCCGGAAACCCTGACATTGAGGACCCTTGACGCCAACCCTCCCCGCATGCCACTCCCGAACCTAAACTCCACCACCAGACTCTGCCACCTCCCACAAAGGAATCCCCAGCATAGGAGCCACCCCGAACTAACTATAGGAAAAAGGACCCTATACAAAGTAGTTCCCCTAAGTACTCTAAATTCGCTGACATGTTCATATAAGGGAGGGAGAAGCCCCACCATCATCCAGAGAACATTGATCAGCCACTCAAGCGACCTGACGACCCAAAGGGCACATGCTCCGATATCCTTAAAGGACCTCCCCCACCTGGCTCAATGACCCAAACAATCCTGTGCCAGCCCAAAACTGCCCGACCCACCCCTCTGACCCACTCTGAACCCCTCAACACAGCTCCGGACCCTGGCAACACGACTCCAGGGCCTCCGCTCCGACTACAACATTTGATCAGGGGGACTTACGGCACCAGCCCAACAACAATGCCCTGGTAGCCCCAACTCTGCAACATAAATCACCACCAGCTCCGAATCCCGCCCCTACGCCAGAATATGTCCGTCAAACAGGGACCACATCATCAGAGCACCCAGAAGCAAGCCACATACGAAGTATCCTCTTTGGAGTACCCAGAAGCAGGCCACATGCAAAGTAATCTCTCAGAGTACCCTAAAGGTTGCTGATGCCTTCCCCAAGAAGCAAGCGGTGCCTCTCCCCACTGCCACCCCCGCATTTGCAGCAATCTCCAGGCTGCTCTGGAACACGAATGAAGAGTTGCCTCAACCCTGCCGCGACTCCCAGGGAGTCCCACTACAGTGCCTCCCTGTGACCGACTTCCCCGCCGCCCCCCAACAATTGTGAACAACCATCTTCTCCCATCCAAGCTCAGCTCTAGGAGCCACCGCCACTCCTGCGTGACAACTCTGCTGCTCCGCAAACAACCCCACTCTGGAGCTCCCCCTCCAATTCACGACACAACCCCACTCGCAAGTTAAGACCCAACCCCAACCCCTGCATCAACTCCGGACCCCTGGTACTTGCACTTGGAACTGCGGACCAACAAAATGCACCTCAGACCCCTTCCTCTGCCCGCACCCCCCCCAAAGCCAACACAACCAACAAACCCCCCACTGAGTGACCCTTGTGTCAACTCCGGGACTGCCCACTTCTTCCCTGATGAAGGAACCACCAACCCCCAGGAAGGAACAACCCTCAGAACAAGCCCCGAAGCATCTCCGCTGAGGTGAGCCATTCCCCAACCAACCCTTGCGCTGCCCCTGCCCAAAAGAAACATCCACCAATACAACTCCAACAGACCTCCAAACTCGAGGGAGTGTCAGAAATACATAAGACCCCTCTGTCTGTCTCAGGACTTACCTTTGGTCAGGAAAGCAATGTCACATAGATGATCCGGAACCTCAAATTTTGGCTCCGGACCCAAAGGAACTGGTCGGGACTGATCACCCCGCATCCTGCCCCCTCAGTCATCGACACTCCGGAGCACACCAAAGCACCACTCGAACATGCCCACTCACAGATGCAATACTCCAGAACATGACCTTGACCCGGACCAACACTCCGGAGCACAGCAAGCCTGATCCCGAGTGCCCTTCACCAAGCACAATACTCTGGAGCTTGCCCCGCACAACCCCACCAAATGAAAATCTCTGGGCATCCTCAACCCAGAGATCCTCACCCTGAGGGAGTATCTCCGCCCCCACGCTGACCAAACCCACAGCCCAGAACCAGCTCCCGCCAACTTATTACAAGGACCCCCCTCCAGACCAACTATGCCGTGAGGATGATCCTCGCCCCACCAACCCCCACCAATGAAGAGGGCCCTGCCGCCTTTGCCACCAGTGCTGGCATAAGGGCCAGATCACGGGAAGACCTCCGTCCCCCCCGCCAACCGCACTGACAAGAAAACCAAAGCACCAAACCCCGCTGGACACACATGAAAGATTTGAAGGTCTGCCCTCCTGTACCAACACAGCACACATCCCCGCCGCAGACTAAAGAAAACCCCTACACTCCTGGTCAGAAATTCCGAGAATCAAACCCAATAACACCACCCAAAATGCCACGGAACTCCACAGGAGAACTCCCACTACCCCCGCCAAACCTTGGGAGCCCTCCCTGCAATGCTCCACCCCGTCCCAACAAACCCCAGGACTAGCCAGCACAGACAGCACTAGCGGGCGTAACCCCCGCCTCTGGGTTCCCTAGAAATTCAACTCCCACTCACACCCCTGCGTGTTTCGCTTACTTCGCCCTCATACAAACTAAAACCTCACTTCACATGCCCAGGGGTCAAGAAAAGAACATGTTTGTGTACAAAAAAAAATTACATATATATAAAAGGCAAGGGAGGCAGCAAGTCTGAAAGCAACAAGAAACGGGGCCGCACCCACCTCACTCCCTCCCCAGATCCCCCGGCAACCCTATCCCCAGATTGACTTCCATCTGGGCCTGCACCACCGCCAAGACCTCTGCCAACCCTGGCAACACCTCCCCCGCATCAACCGCCACCTCCCACCATGACCCCAGGGCCACCGCATTGCGTCGCCAATGCCCTGCCAGCAACCTCTCCAATCGTGCCATCCCCTGCAACAACCCGTCCTGAATCAACACGAATGCCGTGGAGGCACCGTCCAAGAGGACCCAATGCTCCTGCACCCAGCCTAACCCCAGAAAATGAACTGTCAGTAACAAACAGAGGAGTGGAAGACCACTCACAAAGAATCCCCACGCGCCCCAAAGTGGCCTCATTGGCCAACCAATCCTCCCTCCGCCTCGCCACCTCCAGCTCTGCCCACAGCGCATCCCCCCCTGGAACTCATCCCCGCCCCTCCGCTTCCCCCGCAGGCTGCCCCTCCATCTGCGTCAGATGCTCCTGCAAGCCCTGCACCTCTAACACTCGCTCCATCGCCACACGCACCAATGTGTTCCTTTCCCACTCCATTGCCTCTTTCTCCGTCTGCGCCACATCATGGTCCTCCCTCGCCCATTGGAGCTCACCCTCCCGTACTGCCAATGACATCATCAAAGCCTCCACCTGCTTGTGAAGGAAGACCTCTGTGATCAAAGGAATAGGCGTGGGGGGACTCGACGACCATTCCAGGGGAACACCTGGGGTGGGAGAAAAGAGAAGAGACTCTGGAGGCCCTGCCAACAGCTCGCACCCACGCGGCCTCTTGCTGGGTCCCGCCCCCAAGGATGGGGAGGCTCAGCGCTTCCCACAAATCACCGCCGAGGATGCCCCCTTTCCCCAACCACCCCGCGAAAGCCCCGCCTTCCCCGCAGACCGCCCCATGCTCCCCTCCTTTGGCAACGCGGGACAAAACTTGGTCCGCTTCGGGACCCCTGGAAAATCCACCACCACCACCACGGACAACTCTACAAAAACCCCGTCAGTCATCCCAAGAAGACAAGTCAACACCACTTATGACTCCGGTCCCTGACACTAGCGCAGCGCCGACGCTCAAACTCCTCCCCCCCACTGTCGTACACCACCACCTTGTCCAAATCAGTGGGAGAGACTACTGGAATGCTGGGAGAAGACATGACGAAATTTGGGAAATCCCGGGGTACGTCCAAGGCTTTTAATTGATTGAAGAGAACCCTGATGAAGCGGCGGCTGCGCTTCAACTTCGTCTCCCACACTGCTATCACTCACTGCAGACTGATCAATATTGCTTGGCTTTGACTCCCATGCCCTGCCGATCCCCATCCTGCTCCCCGCATCTCAAAGGGTCTTGACACTGAAGGGGGGGTGATGTCACGACCCATCCCCTGGACCCCCGCACATCATCCAGCAACCTCCCAATTCCCCAAAACCCCCGACACTCCACCGAACTTCTGCCCATGCCCCGCGCCTATTTTGGTTAGCCCCAACGCAACCTCAGCTAACTCCGACGCCTCCCTGGCTAACTCCGACGCCTCCCCGGCTAACTCCGACGCCTCCCCAGCTAACTCCGACGGCCCCCTGGCCAACTTTGACACCTTCCCCACAGCCACTGACACTTACCCTGGATCTCCCGAACCCCAAGAACCACCCCCGCTGTTCCCAATCTTCGCCACCCATCATCAACTCAACACCCTGGTTCCTCCGACCCATTCCGGAGTATCACAACTACCTTGGGGCGACCCGCATTCCCAAATGATCCCATCAACATATCAGTGTGGCCCAACCCTTGATCGCAACCGACACCTGCCCACTCCGTTGAGCTCCGCCAAGCCCCGCCGCCACAGCTGACGTACTCCAAAGTTCTCTGGTAGTCAGTATATATGACGTCGAGTAGCTCTTCATACTCTAGTCTTGATTTTGCTTAACGTTACCTATGGTCTGATTGTTTCCTTCTTGTGTTTCATGTTTCGTGTTCTGTTTTCCTTATCTCAGTCTCCTGGTCTTGTCTTGTCTCCATTTCGTTATCATTCTCATTATTGTTTTGTATCTCCACTCGAATCTACCTTGTTCCATATTGACTCCATTTCATCTTGTCCGACACTGTCTCGGTGACTCCATCCAGCCATTGTGCCCAAGTCTTCCTCAACCTTAATGACCTCACGAACTCCGTGATTATGATTACGAACCCTGGCACTCTTTCACCAGATCTGAACCCCGTTCTTCACTTGGTCCCAGACTCCATCAACTCCAATTGATCCTCCATCAAACCCTGGCTCTGCTCCCATTGATCACGTAGCCGCCTACTCCTTCGTGTCCACGAATCTCCCATACAGTCTTCTGCCTGAACCCCGCCAAGCCTGTCCCATTTCCTTGCAACCCGACTTCTCCGGACCTCCCTGGACCTGTCCGGATCACATCCCACCAACTATCTGCACAAGCCATCAGTGTCCAGAACGCTTTCGAGTGTTCAGTTGCCAGTGCAAGGGGATCACACCCGCCTAGTAAGGACTCGCCCAGTGCAGCTGAGCCCCTGGGGTCAGCGAAACCTGACACATGGGGCAGTCTGCAGGGAAGGTGGGGTTTTCACGGGGTGGTCAGGGAAAGGGGGTGTCCTCGGCGGTGATTTGTGGGAAGCGCCAAGCCTCCCCGTCCTTGGGGGTGGGACCCAGCAAGAGGCCGCATGGGCGCAAGCCATCGGCGGGGCCTCCAGAGTCTCTCCTCTTCTCTCCTACTCCGGGTGTTCCCTTGGAACGGTCGTCGAGTCCCCCCACGCCTATTCCTTCAATCACGGAGGTCTTCCTTCACAAGCAGGTGGAGGCTTTGACAATGTCGTTGGCAGCACAGAAAGGTGAGCTCCGACGGGCAAGGGAGGACCGTGACATGGCATGGATGGAGAAAGAGGCAATGGAGTGGGAAAGGAACACATTGGTGCGTGTGGCGATGGAGCGAGTGTTAGAGGTGCGGGGCTTGCAGGAGCATCTGACGCAGATGGAGGGGCAGCCTGCGGGGGAAGCGGAGGGGCGGGGATGAGTTCCAGGGGGGGATGCGCTGTGGGCAGAGCTGGAGGTGGCGAGGCGGAGGGAGGATTGGTTGGCCAATGAGGCCACTTTGGGGCGCGTGGGGATTCTTTGTGAGTGGTCTTCCACTCCTCTGTTTGTTACTGACAGTTCATTTTCTGGGGTTAGGCTGGGTGCAGGAGCATTGGGTCCTCCTGGATGGTGCCTCCACGGCGTTCACATTGATTCAGGACAGGTTGATGCAGGGGTCTGCGGTTCAGCCCCCAGAGTTGCAGCAGGGGATGGCACGATTGGAGAGGTTGCTGGCAGGGCATTGGCGATGCAATGCGGTGGCCCTGGGGTCATGGTGGGAGGTGGCAGTTGATGCGGGGGAGGTGTTGCCAGGGTTGGCAGAGGTCTTGGCGGTGGTGCAGGCCCAGATGGAAGTCAATCTGGGGATAGGGTTGCCGGGGGATCTGGGGAGGGAGTGAGGTGGGTGCGGCCCCGTTTCTTGTTGCTTTCGGACTTGCTGCCTCCCTCGCCTTGTATATATATGTAATTTTTGTACACGAACATGTTCTTTTCTTGATCCCTGGGCATGTGAAGTGAGGTTTTAGTTTGTATGAGGGCGAAGTAAGCGAAACATGCAGGGGTGTGAGTGGGAGTTGAATCCCTAGTGAGTCCAGAGGCGGGGGTTACACCTGCTAGTGCCGTCTGTGCTGGCTAGTCCTGGGGTTTGTCGGGATGGGGTGGAGCATTGCAGGGAGGGCTCCCAAGGTTTGGCGGGGATAGTGGGAGTTCTCCTGTGGAGTTCCGTGGCATTTTGGGTGGTGTTATTGGGTTTGATTCTCAGAATTTCTGACCAGGGGTGTAGGGGTTTTCTTCAGTCTGTGGCGGGGACGTGCGCTGTGTTGGTACAGGAGGGTGGACCTTCAAATCTTTCATGTGTGTCCAGCGGAGTTTGGTGCTTTGGTTTTCTTGTCAGTGCAGTTGGTGGGAGGGACGGAGGTCTTCCCGTGATCTGGCCCTTATGCCGACGCTGGTGGCAAAGGCAGTGGGGCCCTCTTCATTGGTGGGGTTGGTGGGGTGAGGTTCGTCCTCACAGCATAGTTGGTTCGGAGGGGGGGTCCTTGTAATAAGTTGGCGGGAGCTGGTTCTCTGGTCGTCCTGGGCTGTGGGTTTGGTCAGCGTGGGGGCGGAGATACTCCCTTGGGGTGAGGATCCAATTCCTTGACTTGGGTTTCCCTGGGATCTATGTTTTGGTGGGGCTGCATATGGCGGGGTTTTTGAGAGTCCCGGAGTTCTTTTTTGTCTTCTCATTGGGAGCAATCTGTGTTGGGCAAGGGGAGTGGGACGGTGGTGGGCTGGGACTCTGAGGGCGGGGTCGCGGCGTGTGACGTCCTCTGCTGGTTGTGGGTGGGCGGCACTTCCTTCAGTGTCAAATTATTGTCGGGGCGTGCGGCATCTTTTGGGGAGGGCATTAGCAACCTTAGGGTACTCCGGAGAGGGTACTTTGCATGTGGCCTGCTTCTGGGTACTCCAAAGAGGACACTTTGCATGTGGCTTGCTTCTGGGTACTCCCATGATGTGGTCCCTGTTTGACGGACATATTCCGGCGTAGGGGTGGGATTCAGAGCTGGTGGTGATTTATGTTGCAGAGTTGGGGCTATCAGGGCATTGTTGTTGGGTTGGCGCCATAGGTCCCTTGATCAAATGTTGGAGTCGGAGCAGAGGCCCTGGAGTCGTGTTGCCAGGATCCGGAGCTGCGTCGAGGGGTTCAGAGTGGGTCAGAGGGGTGGGTCAGGCAGTTTTGGGCTGGCGCAGGGTTGTTTGGGTCGTCAAGCCAGGTGGGGGAGGTCCTTTAAGGATATCGGAGCATGTGCTCTTTGGGTCGTCAGGTCGCTTGAACGGCTGATTGACGTTTTCTGGATGATGATGGGGCTTCTCCCTCCCTTATATGAACATGTCAACAAATTTAGAGTACTTAGGGGGACTACTTTGTATAGGGTCCTTTTTCCTATAGTGAGTTTGAGGGGTGGGTCGGGCAGTTTTGGGCTGGCACGGGATTGTTTGGGTCATTGAGCCAGGTGGGGGAGGTCCTTTAAGGATATCGGAGCATGTGCCCTTTGGGTTGTCAGGTCGCTTGAACGGCTGATTGACGTTCTCTGGATGATGGTGGAGCTTCTCCCTCCCTTATATGAACATGTCAGTGAATTTAGAGTACTTAGGGGAACTACTTTGTATAGGGCCCTTTTTCCTATAGTGAGTTTGGGGTGGCTCCTATGCTGGGGGTTCCTTTGTGGGAGGTGGCGGAGTCTGGTGGTGGAGTTTAGGTTTGGGAGTGGCATGCGGGGAGGGTTGGCGTCAAGGGTCCTCAATGTCGGGGGTTCCGGATTGTGTGGGAGTAGGTGTTGAAATAGTGGCGCGGTCCAGAGTTGTCGAGAGTTGGGGTGCTGTGGTTCTCCTCGTTAACTTTGGGGCTGTGCTTTGGGCAGCAGGGTGGAGGTGCGTAGCCATTCTTTTCCTGACTGTCTAGAAGCTTGGGGATGTCTTGGTCTTGTTCCGGGGTTGTTGGGGTCAGGTCGGAGGTGTTGGGGCCCCTTTATTTGTTGGGTGGAGGTGATGGCCGAGTCAACTGAGGTCCAGAAGCAGGTTCTGGGGTTGGAGCATAGCCTAGGTCTGGGGTTCTTGCTCTGTTGTTGGGGTTGTTGGGTTGAGCTTGATTTTGGTGATTTCGGGGCTAGTTGTCAGAGGGCGTAGTTCCTTGGGGGTGGTCGCGGTGAGGGTTGGGTGGTCGGTAGTAGGGTTTGGTAATGTTCTTGGTGATTAGTCACATTCGTCAGTCTGCGGGGTTGCTAGTGGGTTGGTGGATCCACAGGCAGGCTTTGGGGAAGCACGTTCTCAGTGGTCTCATCGTGGCTGGCGATCCTTCACGCAATGGGTGACTGTTTCACAGTGGGTTGGCATTATTGTTTGTTGGAGGGTTGTCGCAGTGCCGGAGACATTGTCGCTCATTTGGTTGGAGGGTTGCCAGGTTTTTAGAATGTTGTTCTTTGGGTGACATTGGGGTCAACTTTGTGTGAGGGAACAGAGTTGGCGGAGAGGGTAAGGGTGGGGTGGGAGATGATTTGATGGTCTGCGTGAGGGGTTTGAGGTTGGGTGTGGGTTGGAGAGGGTGTCCATGGGGGGAGTCGTTGTATGGATGTAACCGGAGCGGAGGGGACGTTGGGTGTTGGATCCACGACTCAATGTGCCTCGGCAAATTGGGCAGGGCCGTATGAATCATAAGGGTTTCCAGGCACGGGTAGACCATAGACATCAGAGTTATTTGATCTTGTGTGCGGAGATAATGTGGGCATCACAGACAGGGTAAGGTAGAGTCTTGATATTATGTCAGGTTCCACTGACTCCGGGGGCTCAGCTGCACTGGGCGAGTCCTTACTAGGCAGGTGTGATCCCCTTGCACTGGCAACCGAACACTCGAAAGCGTTCTGGACACTGATGGCTTGTGCGGATAGTCAGTGGGATGTGATCCGGACAGGTCCAGGGAGGTCTGGAGAAGTCGGGTTGCAAGGAAATGGGACGGGCTTGGTGGGGTTCAGGCAGAAGACCGTATGGAAGATTTGCGGATGCAAAGGGGTAGGAGGCTACGCGATCAATGGGAGCAGGGCCGGGGTTTGATGGAAGATCAATTGGGGTTGATGGAGTCCAGGACCGAGCAAAGAGCAAGGTTCAGATCTGGTGAAAGAGTGTCGGGGTTCATAATCATAATCGCGGAGTTTGTGAGGTCATTAAGGTTGAGGAAGACTTGGGCACAATGGCCGGACGGAGTCACCGAGACAGCATCGGACGAAATGAAATGGAGTCGAGATGGAACAAGAATAGGTTTGCGCAGAGATACGAAATGATAACAAGAATGATAACAAAATGGAGACAAGACAAGACCGGGAGACTGGGATAAGACCAGGAGACTGAGATAAGACTGGGAGACTGAGAGTAAGGAAAACAAGACATGGAACATGGAACACAAGAAAGAAAACAATCAGACCATAGGTAACATTAACAATAGGTAGGTAGGTAATATCAAGACTAGAGTACAAAGAGCTACTCGACGTCTTATATACTGACTACTGGAGAACTTTGGAGTACGTCGGCTGCAGCGGCGGGGCTTGGCAGAGCTCGACGGAGTTGGCGGGTGTCAGTTGCAATCAAGGGTCAGGCTGCATTGATATGTTGATGGGATCATTTGGGAACGCAGGTCGCTCCAATGTTGTCATGATACTCTGGAATGGGTCGGAGGAGCCAGGGTGTTGAGTTGATGATGGGTGGCAAAGATTGGAAACAGCGGGGGTGGTTCTTAGGGTTTGGGAGATCCAGGGTAAGTGTCAGTGGCTGTGGGGAAGGCATCGAAGTTGGCCAGGGGGCCATTGGAGTTAGCCAAGGTTGCGTCAGGGCTAATCGAAATAGGCGCGGGGCATGGGCAGAAGTTCGGCAGAGCATTGGGGGTTTTGGGGAACGGGAGGTTGCTGGACAATGTGCGGGGGTCCAGGGGACGGGTCATGACAAGAGGACTCTGAGGGTCAGTGAGACTGTAGGTGGGTGCAGGCAATGTACCACAGTCATAAGTACCATCTCTTGCTTGTCGTGGCTGGAGTGCTTGAATAAGTCCCATCAGAGTTGTCAGCAGCGGGGAAAATGGTCCTCACTTCTTGTTCCAGGTCTGGTATGGTCCCCGGAGTGGTCCACCCCATCCCTACAGGGTTGAGAGTCGTGCAGGCAGATGTGTTGCTGGAGTACTTTGCAGAGGCCGCAGAGTGAGCAAGAGGTCCCCTGACATTGGAGTGGTGTCAGGCGGTGGCCCCAGTGCATCATTGGCATGTTCCTTCCCTATTGAGCTAACCCATGTTTCTAGTGCGTGTCCTGTACCTGGTGGGGTGAACAGTGTGAGTTTGAGGAGCCTGTGCCGGGAGTGCGGCAGGACACGTCAGTATGTCTCCCATGTCGCTCGCAGCACAAGAAGTGCTCTGTCACTCTGAATTGGCATGCCGCTTGCATTGCGGCAGAGCAGGGGTGGGACCACAAGTGGGTTGCAGCACAGTTGGAGGAGGGTTGGAGGGGTAGGGTCTCAGGGAGGGGTTCCGGGGTGGAGGGGGGAGTTGGCGTGGGGCGGCCCCTGATGAAGATTGGGCCCCCATGGGGTGGGCGGAGGGAGGGGGCCCCCGCAATGCATGACAAGGATAAATGAAGGGCATCCCCCTTGCCGGAGGCAGGGCCTAGCAAGTGGGCACAGGGGGAGCCAGCGATGGCAGGCCCTCCAGGTCCTACGGTGTATTCCCTGACTTCTGGGGCCTTGGTTGAGCAGTCTGCAGGAGAGTCGTGGTTGATTGCCGAGGCTTTCCTGTGGCGTTGGGCGGAGGAGTTGGAGAGGTTGTTGGCCACACATGGGGAGGAAGTCCATAGGGTGGGGGAGGAGAGGGACGGGCTTTGGAGGGAACTGGACGAGGCTCAGAAGGAATGGGACTTGGCATGTAGGGATAAAGAGATTGCCATGGGGACTGCCACAGAGTGACTGTCACAGCTTCAAGAGCTGCAAGTGTGCATGAGGCCATTGGAGGCATGGGCAGAGGGAGTGGGGCAATGATCGGAGGAGTTGGGGATGCGGGGGACTCAGCGGGGGTCCAGTGTGGAGGTGACCTGAGCGACGGTGGAGAGGGCGTGGTGGCGGGAAGAGTGGCTTGCCAACAAGGCGGCCTCGGGGCAGCAGAGAGTGCTCTGTAAGTGCTCCCTTCATCTCCCATTTACTACAAGCTGATATTCAATTCCGCAGACTGGGCCAGGGAGCATCGCATCCTCCTCGACGGAGCATCAGCGGTGCTGGGGTCCATCCACGACAGGTTGGTGAGGATGCCCAGGGATCTCCCACCAGAGTTGGGGCAGGGAGTCACGCAGATGGGGTGTCTGCTGGTGGGACATTGGCAGAGGGCAATGGCAGACCCCAGAGCATGGTGAGAGGTGGCAATGGACGTAGCAGAGCTGCTCCCGGGGCATCCCGAAGTTCTGGCAATGGTAGTAGCACAGCTGGAGATGGATCTGGTGAGAAGGATAGCGGAGGTGGATTTGGGGAGGGAGGGGGAGTAGGGGCTTTCTGGATTCCGGTGTCTCATTGCCCCGCACTCCTCTATTCCTATATTTTGTATTTGTAGCCTTGTTAACATTGGACTCTCTGCACTTCTGCTGAGCATGAGAAATTTTCAGAATGAGTGAGGGGCAAAGTAAGTGAAAACACGTAGGGGGGTATTTGTGGGAGTTGAATCCCTGATAAATCTAGAGGTGGAGGTTACGCCCACTGATGCCATCTGCACTTGCTAGTCCCAGAGGTCCCGGGGCTTGGTGGGGTGTTGCCGATGGAAGTCCCAGAGTTTGTTGAGGGCTCCGTCGAGGTTTTTTCAGGGCTCCCACGTGTCATCCTCAGGTCCATAGCCCTTCCAGCGGACTAAGTACTGAGGTCATCCATGGACCAAGCAGGAGTCAAGGATTTTGTCAACCTTGTAGCAGTACTTGTCCTCGACCTTGATGGGGGGTGGTCAGCTGAGGCGCTGGCTGGGGAAGGGGTCCAGGGCATGTTTTTTGAGGAGTCAGACGTGGAACACAGGGTGGAGGCCTTTCAAGCCCAGAGGTAGGTCAAGTTTATAGGTGTGCATGGAGACCTTCCAGAGGACTTTGAAAGGACTGAAGTGCTTGTGGTCTAATTTGATGGAGGGCCTCTGAGTCTTGAGGTTGCGTCAATTGAGCCAGACCAAGGTGCCAGGAGGCCAGTTGGGGGTGGGGTCATGTTGGGCATCGGCATGTTTGGAGTAGGCTTGATTGGTGGTGTTGATCTTGTCCTGGAGAAATTAGTGAAGGGATCGGAGGTCCTCGGCAACTTCGTGGGCGGCGTGGGAGGGGATGTCTTTTAGGGACAGGGTGAGTCATGGGTTGTAGCCTTTATTGGTGTAGAAGGGGGAGACTCCGGTGGTGGAGTGGGGCATGTTGTTGTAGGTGAATTCGGCAAGGGGGAGTTCTGCGTGCCAGTTGTCCTGTAAATAGTTAACGTATAGGCAGAAATACTGCTCCAGCGTCTGGTTCACTTGTTCTGTTTGTCCATCAGTCTCCAGGTGATAGGCAGTGGAGAGGTTGGTTTTGATCTCGAGCGCCCTGCATAGTGATTGCCAAAAGTGGGATACAAACAGGGGTCTGCAGTCAGAGACGATGTTGTCTGGGAGTCCGTGCTTGGAGAATACATGTTCAAGAAACAGTTTGGCAAACTCCGGAGCATTGTTGGTGGTGTGGCAGGGGATGAAGAGGGCTTGCTTGGCAAGGTGGCAAACAACGATGAGGATCACATTAAAACCTTTGGAATCAGGGAGCTCAACGATATGATCCATTGATAGGGAGGACCAGGGGTGGTGGCCGATGGGGAGGGGTTTCAATAATCCATGGGGGCGGTAATGGGGTACCTTGGCCTGGAGGCAAGGTTCGCAGGCCCTTATGTATTGCGTGATGTCCTTCTTCATTCCTGGCCAAAAGTAAGTCTGGGAGATGAGTTGAAGGGTCTTACAAATTCCTGAGTGCCCCTGGAGCTTATGGTCGTGGTGCTGCCAGAGTATGTTGAGGCGGATGGACTTGTGGTCCGGAGCATAAATTTGTCCACTCCAGAGCAGGAGGCGGTGGTCTGGAGACAGCAAAAAGGGGTTCCCAGCACTTGACTCGTCGGGGTTGTTGCGGGGGTCATGCTGGGTGAAGAAGGAGTCTGGGGGTGAATTTCTGATTTGTTGGAGGATTCCTTCTTCATTTAAAATTAGTATGGCATGTAGATGTTTGGGAGGGATTACCACTCGATGGTTGAATGCATTCCGTTCAGCTTCGAATGACTTTTTCAGGTACACGTCAGATCTTTGAGTGAGGGTGTCGGGCTTTGTGCCAAGTCGCCTGGGGCAGTAGTGGATGGTGAAGTCGTACTCTGAGAGGGCCTCAGACCATCAGGCTTGGCGGCGGCTGAGCTGTTTCATGGTCGTGAAGTATTGCAGGTTGTTGTGGTCAGAGTATACTTGGATGTGGTGTGGGGACCCCTCAAGGTAGGCCCACCACTGACAGAAGGCTTTGATGATCGCAAGGAGTTCTTTGTTGTAGATGTCATAGTTGAGTTCTGCTGGGATCATCAATCAGGTGTAGAAGGTGACGGGACAGAGATCTTTGCCCCCCGAGTCTGACTAGGAGAGTATCCCGGCAATAGCATAGTTGGAGGCATCGCACTCGAGCACAATCAGCAGGGAGGGGTCAAAATGGCAGAGAACTGGAGTGGAGGTGAAGACCCTCTTCAGGAGGAGGAATATGCTCTGGCACTTGCTGTCCCAATCCCAAGGGGTGTCCTTCCGCATGAGTCAGTTGAGGGGTTTGGTGATTCCAGAGTAGTTGTTGATGAAACAGCAATAAAAGTTAGCAAACCCCAGGAATGACTGTACCTCCTTGACATTCCATAGTGGGGGTCAGTTGAGTACTGCATCAACCTTGGTGGGGTCCATGCACACGCCGTCAGGAGTGACACCAACTCCAAGATATTTGACCTCCGTCGTGTGGAAGGAGCATTTCTCAGGTTTGGCGTGAAGGTGGTACTCTTGGAGTCATTCTAGAATGCGGCAGACGTGCTCCAGGTGCTCTGTTGGCAAATTCGAGTAGATCAGGATGTCATCCAGGTATACAATAACGAAAACGTCATTCATGTTGTGGAAGATGTCATTCATGAAGTACCGGAAAGTGGCGGGGAAGTTGGTTATTCTGAAGGGCATTACAAGATACTCAAAGAGGCCATAGCGGGTGCAAAAGGTGGTCTTCCATTCATGTCCTGGAGCAATCCGGACATTGTTGTAGCCAGAGCAGAGGTCTATCTTTGTGTAAATCTTGGCACTGCGGAGACAATCAACAAGGTCTCCAATCAAGGGGAGGGGATACCAGTTCTTTTTGGTGACTTTGTTGAGTCCCCAATAATCCACACAGAGTCGGAGGGACCTGTCCTTCTTCTTGGCAAACAGAACCGGAGCGCCAGCGGCAGAGATCAACGGGCATATGAAGCCCTTGCTAAGCATGTCGTCAAGGTATTCCTTCAAAGCTTGGAGCTCGACCTTGGACATGTTGTAGATCTTGCCAAATGGGGGTGAGGTACCTTCTTCGAGGTCGATCTTGTGGTTGTAGGAGCAGTGTGGGGGAAGTTCTTTGGCACTCCCTTCAGAGAACATGTCAGCAAACTCATGATACTTTGGGGGAACTACTTTGGATAGGATCTGTTCCTTTGTCTTGCTCCCTGGCGTGGTGGTCCCTGTGCAGAGGTGCTCCTTGGGTAGGGCTAGCATGATTTGTAATTGGAAGGCAGGAGTGCCGTCTTGTAGAAGGCATGCAAAGGGAATGATGCCAACAATTTTAATGTCGAGGCTTCTGGGGTCAATGGAGTTGGACGTCAGAGTGGTAGTGGATGAGTCTGGAGTGGTGGCAGAGTTGGTCAGGGACCTCAAGTGTCGCTGGTCAGGGTACTGCGGGCCTTTGTATTGATTCCGGGGTATGTTGGAAGGCAGCCATCATAATATGATTGAGGGTGACTGAGGCAGAGTGGTGTCTCCTTCTTCATTGGAGTTGTCATTGGAGGTCGAGGGACTCTGGGTTGCTCTGGAGGTGCTAGCGCTGGGATGGGAGACGTCGGAGTCTGGGATAGACTGGAGGCAGAGGGGGATGGCAGCCGCTAAACTCGCCTTGGGGCCAGGGAATTGCATGGTGAGGTCCTTCCAGTCGATGTCGGGGTTGACATCTTGCAGCCACAGGAGTCTGAGCACAATTGGAGTCGGCGGAGGTAATTGGGTGATGAGGAGTCGGGCCTGAAACTGCAGGTCATTGTCGAGGGTGAGGGTGTTGTTGTGGTATTGAGTGATCCTTGTTGTGGCAGAGCTTCCGTCAAAGAGTTGGAGCTCAAGGGGTTTGTCAAGGTCGTTGTGCCAGAGGCTGAGCTGATTACTGACAAAGGTGCCAGAGGCGCCGCTGTTGACAAGGGCAGAGAATACCTTGGAAGAGTTGTTGAGTCGGACATTAATGATGAATGACTGTGCAGATCTAGAGCAGAGCTGCGGAGGAGTTCAGGGGTGGTCGATTGTGGTCTCGGAGTTCTTGGAGGAGGGTGAGACATCAAAAGGTACCAGCCCAGAGTTGGTGGGGTTGTCCCAGTCAAGGCAGAGGGTGAGGCTGGGCCAGTTGATGCGGGGGTTGGTGGAACGGAGCCATGAGAATCCTAAGACAATGGGGGCAGAGGGTGTAATTTTGTGATAAGTAGTTGGAGTTCTTGCTGTTGTCCATTGGCAAAGGTCATGGTCATTTCCAGGCAGTGTGTGATGTCTCCTGCTGGGGTGGGGTCTCCATCAAAAAGTTTGAGGGGGATTGGGGCGGGGAGGCATCGGAGGGGGTGGGGAGCGAGTGCCGCCAGGGATTCATCAATGAAGTTGTCGGTGGCACCACTGTCAACTAGTGTGGAGATGGGGTTGGTGGTGAAGGGAAGAGTGGTGCGGAGGAGGAGGCTGGTGGATGAGTGGGAGGGGAGGTGTACTGGGGGGCTGTCCAGGGCAAGTATCATTGCGCGGAGAAGTGTGGCCAGGGTGGAGAAGATGTCGGGGTCTGGTCTGCGGTCTAGTGCATCTTCAAGACCTAAACCACCAACTCATTTTCTGTAAACTGGTAGTTACAGTCTTCTCCATCAATTGTCCACATGGTGTGTCCCATCACCTGTCATTTAGGACAACTGCGAATAAAGTGTCCCTGCTCACCACATAGGATGCACACGCCCTCCTTCTGTCGTTTCTCCTGCGTTTCCTCTGGCACGTCGATCCACGGGCTATCCTGAATCCTGTTTGCACATAAGGCTTCTTGGTCATTGGCAGGGTCCGGAATGTCGTCGGGGTTGTCGAGGTTGGTGTCCAGGGGTTCCAGAGTTTCATGGAGGTTGGCGGTGTTGAGCTGGGCTGGTGGACATTGCCCGGGGGTGGGTTGGTGCTGGTAATTCCTTGGCTCAAGAGAAAACAGGGCATGGAATTGGTGGAGTTAGCGGGGATTGAGGACTGAATGCTGTTGGTTGCTCCAGCCTGCCAGTTGGTGTTACCAGAGGCGTTCCAGGGGGTCCGGGGCGCCACATTTTCACTGTGATCTTCCCAGTAATGTTGATCGACCTGGGTAACAAGCGCCTTGTACCCATCGTAGGTGGTTTGCTTGGGTGCAAGGCAAAGGATGTCCTTGATTTGTTGAGGCAGGGTGCGACGGAGGGCAAATCAGAGAGCATTGTAGTTCCAGCCGGTCTTGTAGGCTTCCCATTTGAACCATACAATAAAGGTTGTGAAGCATTTGCTGTCACGCATTCAGACGTTCGAGAGATTTTCCTCCGCCTCCGCTACGGTGTCAAAGACACCAAACTTACTCAAGAATTCCTGGGTGAAAGCAAGCCAATTGGAGAGCACGGGGTTGTTGGGGTCAAACTGGAGTAGCGCAGTGTAATGATTGAAGGTGATACTCTGTAAATATGACGTGGCGAAGGCCACTTGTGAGCTCTCAAGTTGGAAGGTAATCGGCTTAGCTTGTAACATAGTCAGACACTGGGTTAGAAAGATTCGCCACTTCCAGGGGTTGCGGCCAGTGAAGGGTTTGGGTCTCTGAATGTCGAGCTTACCCTCCCGGGCCAGTGCGTCGTGGGTATTGTCCTGTGGATTTTGAGCTTGGAGCAGGGGTCTGGTGTTGTAGTAGTAATAGTAGTTGTTCCCATTTCCATGCTGGGGGGGGAAGTTGTCCATCGCCGGGCCCCATCCCCCAGGGGGTCCACCATTGGGTGGCCCTCCACCGGGGGGTTGACCCGCATTGCCTGGGGCAGGCCCCAGAGCCCACCGAGGAGGTCCTCCAGGGGTGGGGGGTCCAAAATAATTGGCATCGGTGGGGGAGTTAGGCATCAGAGTGGGCAGGGGACAAGGATAGTTGGTAAGGAAGGGTGGTTGGGGTGCCCCGGGACCCATGGGCTGTTGCGGGGGGACCGGGGCGTTGGGATGGAGCAGAGGGGCATTGACACAAGGGGCGCGGAGGTCAAAGTGAGGGGGTCGGTCTCATGGAGGTCCATTGTATGGAGCATGCTCGTCGGCAGGGTTACCAGGCTCATCAATGTAGGAGAGAGTCCAGTTGTTGTCATTGACGCATGGGGGCGGCCATTGGGAGCGGGGTTTGGGGATGGCAGGCTGGTCCCAGATTTGGAAGGCACTGGGGATGGAGTTGGCCCAGGGGTGAGCAGAGAGGGCCAAGGTATGGGCAGCTGGTTGGTCAAACAATCTCCCTGCGGGGTTGAGGTTCCTCGAGATGCTGGAGGCCATGTTGATTTCTTCCTGCTGACGGGGAACAGAAGGCAGGGCTTCGCTTTGTGTTCTGATGGGCTCCTCGCGTTGCACATGGAAGGAGCAGGCAGGGTCTAGAGGGTCTTCAAAGGGGTGGGGGTTCAGGCTGGTGTGGATTTCTTCAACCAATGTGCAGAGCTCATTCTGTAAGTTATCATCAATGCCCAGAGTGCCTTGCGTAGTCTCTGGGAGGTTCCCTTGCAGATAGCGCTTGTGGAAGTCAAGGAGTCGATCTGCCCAGACTTCCAGAGTTGCGGAGGTGTTGGGGTAACCTAGGTTGGTGAGGAGGGTGTGAGTGCATCTTGCAAACTCCGTGGGAGAGGTGGAGGAAGCAGAGGACTTCGTTGCATTGTTGGGCGTAGGCTTTGACCCTTTGCTGCCTGGGAGAAGGAGGAGCTTGAGTGGGGAACAGCATACGAGGGGGGGAATAATTATCCATAGGCCCCAGAGGGGTTGGAGCTGCAGCGGGGACTGGGTATGCATAATAGTGGGCGGGGGGAAGGTAGGTGGGGTTAGAGGGTGCTGTGGAATATCCTCCGGGGTACATATGGGGATTGTTGCCATTGGCGGAGAACACGGGAGGGTGGCGCCAGCCTGGAGGTATTCCCTGGCTGATGGAGGGGGCATAGAACGGCTGGTTGGGGTTAGGGATCCAGTGACAAGGGACATACTGATCCGTGGGGGGGCCTGGATAGAATGGGGCATAGGGCTTTTCCAGTACCGGTCACCATAGACGTCAGTCAGGTAGCTGGCAGGGTTGTATGTGGGGTTATATGCAGACATTGAGAACAGGGTAAGGGGGAGTCTTGATAT
This sequence comes from Termitomyces sp. T153, assembly GCA_018296165.2. Taxonomy (NCBI): domain Eukaryota; kingdom Fungi; phylum Basidiomycota; class Agaricomycetes; order Agaricales; family Lyophyllaceae; genus Termitomyces; species Termitomyces sp. T153. The sequence continues at coordinate 43,579 of JACKQL020000101.1, forward strand.
TATGTCAGGTTCTGCTGACAATGGGGACTCAGCTACACTGGCGAGTCCTTACTAGGCAGACACAATGTCCTGCGCTTATAACCAAGCGTCCGGTATTGGCGTGGAGGGACTTGCAAGGGGGAGCTGAGTGGCTCGGGGGTGTCTAAGACCAAGTATACTAGTTATCAAACCCAGACAGGTGCCAGGACAAGTTCGTGGGCATGCAAATAGAATGCAGGGCAAGCAGAGGCTTTGTGGTTGATGGGGGCAGAGCCAGAGTTTGACGGGAGATCACCAAGACATGAGGGGTTCCTGGGCTGAGCAGAAGCGAGGTCCAGGGTTGTCATAGGAATGTTCGGGCTGTAGTGCATGCACAGAGTTCATACTGTCATTGGAGATGAAAGGAACTTAGGAAGACAAAGGAACCATACACAGTCGAGACAAGGCAGAGACGAGGCAAGACAAGACAGTGAACAGAGATAGATTTGAAACTAGGAATAGAGACAGTGATGAGACAAAAGACAAGACATAGGAAACTGGTAAATGCAATATCAAGACTAAAGTACTAGGAGTTACTCTATGACTTATATACCTACTACTGGGCAGCTCCGGAGGGCAGAGGATATAGCGGCGGGCTTGACGGAACTGCACAGAGTCAACAGTTGCTGGGTGCGATCTTGGAGCGGGCCACGGTGACATTCTGATGGGATCAGTTGGAAAGCGGATTGCTCCAGGGTCAGGGAAGGCCTCGGGAGTCCAGGGGAATTCAGGGGATGCATCAACTGCTGTGGAGAAGGCATCAGAGTTGATCAAGGAGCCGTCAGGGTTTGCCAAGGAAGTGTCAGAGTTGCCCGAAGTGGGCACAGAGGGTGGGCAAGGGTTGGGGAGTTTGGCGGAGCATTGGGGGGGCTGGGGGCAGTGTTGGGGTCTAGGGAGCAGGTCATGACACATTCAGCATATGCTAAAGATGCCCTGGTTGCAAACTGCATGAATGTGAACCCTGGAGGAAAGCAAGCATGTCTCCAAGATGGCTAGTATGAATTTAATGGTCAAAGAATCCCACAAAAAATGGTCTTTCCACATGATCATCCAGAATACCCAGATATGCCCAAAGGACTTCAACAGGTTTGACTGAAAGAGGCATTGATACTCAAGGTCTTTGTGGGAAATGCATGAACAAGTGCAAGGCAGACACCACAGCATGTTGTTGCCTGCCAATCTTGTCAAATCAACTTGATTTCAAGCTACAGAAGTCATTGGTGCAAGAGATCATTAAAGCTGAAGGACATCTCTGTATTCTACTTCCAAAATTCCACTGTGAACTCAATGTTCTTCTCGGGAGCAGTCAAAAAGTATTTGTGCAACCATTGTGACATGACCTTTGAAACCCTAAAGACAAACATGCTGCAAGCTTTGGCATCTGTTCAGGTTGCAACAATCTGAAAGTGGGAGCATTGTATGCACTGGTGGATGGAGGCTTACAGAAAGGGACTGGGTACTCAGGATGCTCAAGCAAAGGTAAAAGAGTTCAGTTCCATCAAGTATAAGTCACATTGGCATGTACCAGAGACAGTTGTGCAAACTTTCAATGTATAATAACAGAATTTCCTTTTTGGAATTTCCTAATATAGTAATGGCAGAATTGACCCCTGAAAAAAAATGTATCTCCATCAGTTTTGACATTATCAAAAATCTGTCTTGGGGTTTTGTCCCCCTCACTAAAAGGAGCATTTTGGGAAGACAGTTAAGAATAATATCATTTTTTCAAGGAGCAATACTATTTGCTACATTTTGGTGGTGACTAAGTGACCTGCACCATATAGTTGGCAACAAAGCCATCTTTGCATTCACAAATGAGATGGTAAGGATATTTCATCTATCCCCATATTACAAACAGTTGTATCAATGTGCTTTCTGAAGGATGCCCCATAAATCTAAAGCAGCTACAGCTGATGACCCAGAGCATCTGTGAGCAACATGCTCACATTACCATGGGGGAGTGGATTCATGCCACTCTCCTACTACAGGAGTTCCATTGGATCTCCTTCTTTATGACACTAGACTGGGGGGATCACACCATGCTTTGAGTGATGGAGGCTGACCCCTGCTAAGTTGAAAACTCAGCTGTCAAGAGGGGACTGCCACTGGATAGTGGTCCCCCTCCCATCTCATTTGTTGGCTATACTGGCTGCACAGACAATAACACCTGGGGAGTGGGACTTACTCTAGTCCCACTCAACCAGCACTTTGACATTGATGCATAATTCCAGTACATCCTGTGCCACAACCACCCAGAACCTGTACTCAGATTGTAGCCATTATGCCTCTCTGTGAGTAGACTGACAATCAGTCTTTGGTTACATTCTGGATCTGGCACTAGCTCCAACTATGTCACATGCTTGAATGGCCTACATGTGGCTATTTTCTGTAGTAGTAGCTTAGCCCTGTCTCTATAGAGATGTGGTTGATGACTACTGCTGGGAGGTAGGGGAGTTCAACCTCCTTGCTCCTTATATGTTCACATTGCACAGGCTGAACATCCAGCCTGCTCACATCAACAACCTCAGCAAAGTGGAGGTTGTTTGTCACCTCCTCACCAACTGCATTCCACCAATGTGGGTGAACCATGCATATACCTATGGTATATGCTTCTTGGATCACCACTGATTAGGGAGTGCATTGCATGCTGACCTGTTCACACAGATTGATGATGAATGCCATTGTTGACTTAAACACTTTGGCAAACCTCCTATCTTAGACAGTTATGCTGGGTAGTACAAACCCACCATGGATGACCAGGAGTGCTTCTGAGTGCTCCTACAACTCCATGAGAGCCATGGTCAATGCCCTTTGCATGCTCCAGAATGGATGCACTATGAGGATTTCACCATCTTCATCCACCTCTTGCACTGACTAGCAGAAGTATCGAATGTCTTCTTTTTAGCTGCAGTGGATGAGCCCTCCACAGGCTCACCTCAACCAGCTGAGGCACTTGCTGAGGCTGGTCCCTCATCAAAGATTCTACCCAGTCCAACTGCACCCACTATTGTGTCCTCCTAAGCTGCAACTGCTTTAGAGGCTGGGAGGCAGTAACACTAGTGGTCAGTGGTAGCAACTGACTTAAAAGCACTAGTATCTGTGCCTTTCAGAACCCACTTAGCACATTCAGTGAAACACAACACTGTGTAAGGCAGTCAATACTCAGCTCAGTCAATGGAAACAGGACCTTGCTATGTATTCAACACAAGAGTGATATGATATATGACTAAAAAATAAAAGGAAGCAAGGAAGCAAGAATCCAGGTACTTGATAATGAATCTATTTGTTTTACTTAAAGACCTATTTTACACATGAACATAGTGTCCTAGGTCCTGCAGTTAAAGGGGGGTGGTAATTACAGACACATCCAATAGGTACTCTAGCCAGATGCCTTTTCAAGTGTGCTGGTTATGCCTCATAGCCACTTTTACTACGATTTGATACTTCAGAATTCATACTACTTCCCACCTATAAAACCCCTCTCCATCTGCTACTAATGTGCCATCCCAATTTCTAAACTCAGCTACACTCAGCATAGCTTAGTTGGATTTGATTGGTGTAGGACTTTAATAGCCTGATTGGCAAGCTCATGCCTTCCTCTAGTCAACCCACAACTAAGAGTAGTCATGACTCCACCCTTCCCCATGCCCAGATGCTACTTTCGGAAGGTCAATTCCAAGATTTGGAACCTGCGACAGAATGAGTCAGCCAAGGGCAGTGCTTACTTTGTGACAGTATGCCACACCATATTAGGCTAGGCACCCAACCACTTATTTCAGCTTTTGCCATGACCTCAACAGCCATGCTGACCCATCCAATGGACCACACATTATGTTGGTGGCCTGATCAACCTATATTGGCATCCTATCCTTGCACCTACTTGTACTATGACCTGCTTGGTCAGCAAGATTCCTTCCCAGCACTTGGTCCAGACCCTCTCCCAAATCTGTCACACCAAGGAATCCTCTCTTTTTCTGATTGGACACAAGCATGGTGGTCACCTAACCTCATTGTGTCACATGCTGCTTGGTCTGTTCCAAATTGGCCTGACCCACAAAGCCTTCCTAGTCAACATGTGTGAGCGGTGGCTTCCTAGTGGCATTGAATAAGCCAGGTGTAGTGTCTAGATTGTTTTTCTGCCAAAGGCTGCAGTGCATACCATGTCCATTTCAGCTGAGAGTCAAACCCCTGACCTCCAGGTTAGCCACTTGCCACTTGGAATCATCACATGATCCCTAAGGACATGATGGTGCCAGCTGAGCCACCATGCCCCCTTCCAGGTACTTGATGTGGCAGATATAAATGATGTAGTGCAAATGTTGATAAATAGTAGTCCCAAAAGAAAAGTAGTAATCCATCAGATTACAGAATGTAGCAAAATATAAAGTGAAGCACAAAGAATGGAAAGGCCTAATAATGACACTCAGCAAAGACAAGAGAAGCATTAGAACTGTCACAACCCATCCCCAGACTTCCAAACCTCTCCCCAAGCTACCCTGCTTCCCCAGAGCTTCCTCCAACACTTCCTTGGCCTGTTCCAACCTTTGTTCACTCACAGTGTCCACCCCAGCTAACTCTGACACTTCTCTAGCAAACCCCAACAGCCCTCTTAGCAAACTCCAATGCATTCTCTGCAGGCTCCAACACTTTCCCTTCCCCTCCTGAGCCCACAGAACACTCCAACACTGTTCCTGACCCTGGCATATATTACTGACCTGCCACCATAGCTTACCTGATTGAGTCTGGAACATCACACCAACTCCAGAGTGGCCCACATTCCCATCTGATCCCATCAGTATATCACTGCAGGCTGCCAACCAATTGTAACCAACACCCATCAACTCTGTGCAGCTCCAATGAGCCCTACCATCAGACTTGCTATCTCTGGAGGAGTTCCTGTAGTTGGTATATGAGTTGTAGAGTAGCATCCCAAACTCTAGTCTTGATATTGCCTTAACTATGTGCTATTGATTGTTTCTTGTTATGTTTCCTCTTATCTCAGTCTCCCAGTCTGGTCTTCTCTCTATTTTCATCTATTATTTCATTATTGTCTTGTATCTCCACTTCAATCTATTTTTGTTCTTGTCTCAATCTCACTTCAACTCCATCTCATCTTGTTTATCTCCAATTCCTTTATTGTGCCTAAGTCCCCTTCAACTCTAATGCTGTTACAAACTCCACACTTACAATCACAACTCCCAAACATTCATAACCAACTCCAGACCTTGCTTTGTGCTCAGCTCCAAAACCCATCAGCATTCATTGATCCCCCATTGAACTCTGGCCCCACTCCCATCACTTGCATAGCCTCCATTTGCCCTGCACCTTCAATACTTGCCTCCAGACTTGTACCTGAGTCCTCTCCAAGTCTGACCCTTCCTTGTACCTTGTCTTAGACTTCTCAAGACCACTCCAGACTTGCTCAGACCACTTTGTTTGGCTTACTCTTGCAAGTATCTGAAGTCCAGACCCCTCTAGAATGCTAGGTTATCAGTGCAGGACATCACATCTGCCTAGTAAGGACTCACCCAGTTAAGCTAAGCTCCTGTAGTCAGTGAAACCTGACAAGAATAATGGATAAAGGTACATAGTGTTAGAGCTCAAACCCCTTATGTAGACCTTGTATAGGAATCTATACAGAGTTATTATCAGTATTGATACCTCAGTCTCATATAAGTGACTATATTGTAGACAGTACCTATACAGAGTTATTATCAGTATTGATACTGTCAATATATAGTCAATTACTCATAGGTGTCAGGACCATAGTCCTGGAGGGGGACTTTTACAGGAGCCAAAACCACCTTGGAGAGGTGATGCCAACAGCAAGTATGTAAATAGAGAAAGAAACTAAGAAACTAAGAGATGGGAGAGAGTAATAGATTGAGAGAAGATCAGATAACAACAGAACACAAACAAGATATCAAGTAATGTCAAGGCTGGAGTGTTAGCTACAGAGTAGGAGAGCTTATATACAAGTAGGCTACTACTTAAAGGGGAAGCCAAGACATAGTCTCAGACAGGTCTAAGATAGAGAAAGGCCAAGAGCAGGAATGTTTAAGATAGGAAAGGTCTTAGACAGACACTGGGTGTGATCAGGGATAGTGAATATAATCAGAGTCAGTGGATGTGATCAAGGATGTGATCAGGGACATGAAAGTTATCTGGGACATGGAGGCCATCTGAAACATATATAGACTGAATAGAGGTGGCTGAGAAGGAGATTTGGGAAAAATAATTGGGTCACAACAGTAGGTATAAAGTAATTTAAGTTGCTCACCCTCAGTCTTGTATAAGTGACTGAGAGTGTTGTATCTCATATAAGTAACTGGAGGTGTTGTATCTGCATGTCCAATTATACATGTTGTCTCATCCATTGTCTAAGTGTGAAGGGGCACAGTGCCTTGGCCCATTACAGTGTGAAGAGTGGTTCCTGGCTCAGCATCTTGAGTGTTTATCATGGTTACATTACTCCAACTCCAACACTCCTCCTCACTGCAATAACAAACACTCCTCCTCACATGGAATTGTGGTCTTACTGGAGGCTGAGACAAGGTCTGAGAGACATGAAGGTGGAGATAGCAAGGGCTTTGGTGAAGATGTCTGTAGTATTCTCTTGCAGAGAGACTCAGTGGACCATTATTTTGTTTGACTGTACTCCCTCACATAGGAAATAATATTTTATGTCCACATGTTTCACTCATGTATGCAGAAGGGGGTTCTTGGAGAGAGCAATTGCAAAGTTGTTGTCACAGAATATCTTAGTGAGTCATAAAATTACATTGTGTCCAATGTTTTTGAGGAGGGCATGAAGCCATATGCACTCTTGTGCACACTCAAAGGCAGCCATGTATTTGGCCTTACAGGAGGTGGTGACTGCTGTTGTCATGACCCACTCCCAGAACCCCCTGACCTCTTTCCAAGCTGCCTCACTTCTCTGGAGTTCCCCCCCAACACCCTCTCAACTGCCCCAACCCTTGTTGATCCATAGTACCCACCCCAGCTAACTCTGACACTTCTTTGGCAAACTCCAATGGCCTCCTGGCTAACTCTGACATGTTCTCTGCAGGCTCCAGCACTTCCCTTTCCCTCTCCTGAGCTCCTGGAAACCTCCCCCACTGTTTCTGATGCTGGTGTATGTCACTGATTTGTCACCCCAACTTACCTGACCAGCCCCAGAACATTACAATGGCCCTGGGGCAGCCCATGTTCCCATCTGATCCCATCAGTATATCACCATGGCCTGCCCACTGATTATAACCAACACCCATTGATTATGCATGGCCCTGACAAGCCCCACCACCAGACCTGCTGTCCCTAGAGTTGTCCCAGTAGCTAGTATATAAGTCATAGAGTAGTATCCTTTACTTTAGTCTTGATATTAATGTTGCTTTACTTAGATACTTGTGTCTTGTGTTTTCTTTCTGTTACATTTTCTGGCCTTCTTCTATTTCAGTCTCTTGTCTCAAATTTATCTCTTTCTCAGTTCTGTCTTATCTTGACTCTGTCTCACCTCATCTATTCCAATTTCCTTTATCATTCCTAAGTCTCTTTCAACTCTGATGTCATTACAAGCTCTGCACATATGTTACAATCCTCCAAATATTCATAAGCTAACTCTGGACCTCACTCTATGCTTAGTCCCAAGACCCATTGCTCTTAACTGATCCCCTATCAAACTCTGGCTCCACTCCCATCACTTGCAAAGCCTCTGCTTGCCTTGCCTCCTATACATTTGCTTACAAACTTGTACCTGACACACCTCTAAACTCAAACCCTACTGTACTTGGTCTTAGACTTCTTCAGACCACTCCAGACTTGCTTGGGCTGCTCTTCTTTCCTCATCCCAGCAAGTATCTGAAGTCTGGACCACTCCAGAGTGCTAGATTATAAGTGCAGAACATTGCATCCACCTAGTAAGGACTTGCCCAGTTAAGCTGAGCCCCCATGATCAGTGTAACATGACAGGTGTCTCTAGACAGCCCACAGTATGGCACCCAAGACAGCCTACAGGCCCTGGGGCATCCTAACCCCCTTTCCCCACTAACTCCCCATGTCCCCCACCCATTCCAATGTCCAACTCCCCCACTGACACTAACTATTTTGGACCCCCCACCTCCAGAGAACCCCCTCCCCCTCAATGGGCCCTGGAGCCTCCCCCAGGTAATGCAGGCCAACCCCCTGGTAGTGGACCTCCCAATAGCAGACCACCTGGAGGATGGGGCCTGGCTATAGACAATTTCCCCTCCCAGCATGGAAATGGAAACAACTATTACTACTACTACAATGCCAGACCCCTGCCCCAAGCTCAAAATACACAGAACAACACTTGCAATGCAGTGGCTCAGGAAGGAAAACTCAACATTCAGAAGCCCAGACCCTTCACTGGTCATGACCCCCAGAAGTGGCATATCTTCCTAACTCAGTGTTTAACTATGTTCCAAGCTAAGCCCATTTACCTTCCAACTTTGAGAGCTCACAAATAGCCTTTGCCGCATCATATTTGCAGGGTATCGCCTTCGACCATTACACAGCACTACTCAGGTTTGACCCCAACAACTCTGTACTCTCCAATGAGTAGCCTTCACCACATCATATTTGCAGGATATTGCCTTCAACCATTACACAGCACTACTCTGGTTTGACCCCAACAACTCTGTACTCTCCAATTGGCTTGCTTTCACCCAGGAATTCTCAGGTAAGTTTGGTGTCTTTGATACTGTAGTGGAGGTGGAGGAAAACCTCTTCAACCTCCAAATGTGCAATAATGAACTTTATCATATGATTCAAACAAGAAGCCTACAAGACCAGTTGAAACTACAATGCTCTCCAATTCACCCTCCATCATGCTCTGCCCCAGTGGATCAAGGATGTCCTATGCCTCACACCCAAGCAAACCACCTATGACAGATACAAGGCACTTGTTACCCAGGTCGACCAACATTACTGGAAAGATCAGAGTGAAAACATGGCACCCCAGACCTTGTGAAACACCTCCAGCAACACCAACTAGCAGGTCAGAGCAACCAATAGCACTCAACCCTTGATCCCTGTCAACTCTGCCAACACCATGCCCTGCTTCCCTTCAGGACAAGGGCCTCCCAGTGCCAATCAACCCCCAGGACAGCACTCCTCTCCCCAACTCAACACCACCGACCTTCATGAGGCCCTGGAACCCCTGGACACCAACCCCAATGACCTTGACAATGTTCCAGACTCCACCAATGACCAGGAAGCCCTATGCGCAAACAAGATCCAGGATGGGCTGTGGATTGATGTACCAAAGGAGACTCAGGAGAAATGACAGAAGGATAGCACATGCATCCTATGTGGTGAGCAGGAACATTTTATCTGCAGTTGTCCTAAACAACAGGTGATGGGACATGCTGTGTGGACAATCAACAGAGAAGACTGCAATTACCAGTTTATGGAAAACAAGTCAGCAGTTTAGGTCTTGAAGACACACTAGACTGCAAACCAGACTCCAACATCTTCTCCACCTCAGCCACTCTTCTCTGCACAACAGTACTCACCCCAGACAACCTCCCAGCACACCTCCCCTTCCACTCCTCCACCACCCTCCTTCTCCAGATCACTCTCCCCTTCTCCAACCACCCCATCCCCACATTAGTCAACAGCAGCACCACAGATAACTTCATTGACGAATTACTGGCAGCACTCACTCTCCAACACCTCCAACGCTTCCCCACTCCAATCCTTCTCAAGCTCTTCAATGGTGACCCCACCCCTGCCAGAGACATCACACACTACCTAGAGACAACTGTGACATTTGCCAATGGATGACAGCAAGAACTCCAGTTACTCATGACAAAACTACACCCCTCTGCCCCTGTCATCTTAGGCTTCCCCTGGCTATGCTCCACCAATCCCTGCATCAACTGGCCCACTCTCACCCTCCGCTTGGACTGGGACAACCCAACTGACTCCAGACTAGTGCCCTTTGATGTCTTGCCCCTCTTCAAGAACTCCAAGACTATGATCAAGCAATTCCGGACTCCTCCACAGCTCTACTTGAGGTCTGCACATTTGTTTATCATCAATGTCTGACTTGATGGCATGCCCAAGGTCCTCCCTGCCCTCATCAACAGTGGCGCCTCTGGCACCTTTGTCAGCAGTCAACTCGACCTCTGGTGCAATGACCTTGACAAGCCCCTCGAACTCCAACTCTTTGATAGAAGCTCCACCATAATAGGGATCACTCAATACCATGACAATACTATCACCCTAGACAATGAGCTGCAGTTTCAGGCCCAATTTCTCATTACCCAACTCTCCCCATTGACTCCGATTGTGCTAGGACTTTTATGGCTGCAAGATATCAACCCCAACATCAACTGGAAAAACTTCACCGTGCAATTTCCTGGCTCCAAAGCCAGTCTAGTGGCTGCCATCCCCCTCCACCTCCAGTCTATCTCAGACCCCAATGCCTCCAACTCTAGCACCAGCACCTCTGGAGCAACCCAAAGCCCCTCAACCTCTGACAGCAACCCAGAAGGTGAAGAAAACACAACCCCACCTTGGTCAAACCCAATCAAATCATGATAGCTGCCCTCCAACCTACTCCAGAATTGATACAAGGGCCCACAATACCCCGACCAGCAATGCTCAACCCCTCCAAACAACTCTGACTCAACTACTGCCACCCTATCACCTGCCTGTCAACTCCAAAAACCTTGACATTAAAATCATCAGTGCCATCCCCTTTGCACACATCTTACAAGCCAGCACCCCTGCTTTCCAGCTACAAATCATGCCAGCTCTACCTGAAGAGTGCCTCCATGCAGAAACCACTATGCTGGAGTACAAAATGGAGGAACAGATTCTATATGAAGTAGTTCCCCCAGATTATCATGAATTTGCTGACATGTTCTCTGAAGGAAGTGCTAAAGAACTTCCTCCACACTGTTCCTATAACTACAAGATTGACCTCAAAGAAGGTGCCTTGCCCCCGTTTGGCAAGATCTACAACATGTCCAAGGTCAAGCTCCAGGCCCTGAAGGAATACCTTGACAACATGCTTGGCAAGGGCTTCATACACTTGTTAATCTCCGCCACTAGTGCTCCAGTCTTGTTTACCAAGAAGAAGGACAGATCACTCTGACTCTGTGTAGATTATCAGGGACTCAATAAAGTCACCAAAAAGAACTGGTATTCCCTCTCCCTGATCAGAGACCTTGTTGACTGCCTCCACAGTGCTAAGATCTACATAAAGATAGACCTCCGCTCTGGCTACAACAACATCTGGATTGATCTGGGACATGAATGGAAGACTGCCTTTTGCACTTGCTATAGCCTCTTTGAGTACCTCATAATGCCCTTCAGAATGACTAACTCCTCCACCACTTTCCAGTACTTCATGAACAACATTTTCCATAACATGAATGACATTTTTGTTATTGTGTACCTGGACGACATACTGATCTACTTGAATTTGCCAGCAGAGCATCCAGAGCACATCTGCCACATCTTAGAACAACTCCAGGAGTACCACCTCCATGCCAAACCCAAAAAGTGCTCTTTCCACATAACAGAGGTTGAATACCTCAGGGTCATTGTCACTCCCAATAGCATGCACATGGACCCTGCCAAGGTTGAAGCCATACTCAATTGACCCCTGCCATGGAATGTCAAGGAGGTACAGTCATTTCTGGAGTTTGCTAACTTTTATTGCCATTTTATTGACAACTACTCTGGAATCACCAAATCCCTCAACCAACTCACATGGAAGGACACCCCTTGGGATTGGGACAGCAAATGCCAAAGTGTATTCCTCCTCGTCAAGAAGGCCTTCACCTCCACCCCAATCCTCTGCCATTTCAACCCCTCCCTGCCAATTGTGCTTGAATGCAATGCTTCCGACTATGCCATCACTGGAATACTCTCCCAGTTGGACTCCAGAGGAAAGGAACTCCACTCCGTTGCCTTCTACACCCATTCAATGATCCCTGTGGAGCTCAACTACAACATCTATAACAAAGAACTCTTCACAATTATCAAAGCCTTTTGTCAATGGCAGGCCTACCTTGAGGGATTCCTGCACCACATTCAAGTCTACTCTGATCACAACAACCTACAATACTTCATGACCACAAAGCAACTCAGCTGCTGCCAAGCCCAATGGTCCAAAACCCTCTCAGAGTACAACTTTACCATCCACTACTGCCTGGAATGACTCAGCACAAAGCCTGACGCCCTCACTCAGAGGTCTGACATGTATCTGAAAAGGTCATTTGAAGCTGAGTGGAATGCATTCAACCATCAAGTGGTAATCCCCCCCAAACATCTGCATGTCGTGCTAATCTTAAACAAAGAAGGAATCCTCCATCAAATCAGAAACTCACCTCCAGACTCCTTCTTCACCCAGCATAATCCCTGCAACAACTCTGTGGACGAGTCGAATGCCAAAAACCCCTTCACACTGTCTCCAGACTACTGCCTCCTGCTCTGGAGTGGATGAATCTATGCTCCAGACCACAAATCTCTTCACCTTGATATACTCTAGCAACACCATGACCACAAACTCTACAGACACCCAGGAATTTATAAAACCCTTCAGCTCATCTCCTGAACTTACTTTTGGCCAGGAATGAAGAAGGACGTCACATGATATGTAAGGGCCTGTGAACTGTGTCTCCAAGCCAAGATACCCTGCCACTGCCCCCATGGATTATTGAAGCCCCTCCCCATTGGCCAGCACCTCTGGTCCTCAATATCAATGGATCATATCGTCAAACTCCCCAACTCCAAAGGTTTTGATGCAATCCTTGTCATTGTCTGCCACCTCACTAAACAAGCCCTCTTCATCCCCTGCCACACCACCAACCATGCTCCGGAGTTCACCAAACTATTCCTCAAACACATATTTTCCAAGCATAGACTTCTGGACAATATCATCTCCAACCATGGACCTCTTTTTGTATCCCATTTCTGGCAATTGCTATGCAAGGTGCTTGAAATAAAAACCAATCTCTCCACCACCTATCATCTGGAGACTGATGGACAAACAGAATGAGTAAACCAGACATTGGAACAGTATCTCCACCTCTACATTAACTATTTACAGAATGACTGGTGTGCAGAACTCCCCCTTGCCAAGTTTACCTACAACAACATGCCACACTCCACCACCAGAGTTTCTCCTTTTTACACCAATAAGGGCTACCACCCCTGACTCACATTATCCCTCAAGGATATACCTTTCCATGTTGCCCACGAAGTTGCTGGGGACCTCCAATCTCTTCACCAGTTCCTCCAGGATGAGATCAATACTGCCAATCAAGCCTACTCCAAGCATGCCAATGCCCAACACAAACCAACCCCCAACTGGCCCCCTGGCACCTTGGTCTGGCTCAATTAACAAAATCTCAAGACCTGGAGGCTCTCCATCAAGCTTGATCACAAACGTTTCAGCCTCTTCAAAATCCTCCAAAAGGTCTCCACACATGCCTATAAGCTTGGCCTACCCCCAGGCCTGAAGGGTCTTCACCTTGTGTTTCATGTGCAACTCCTCAAAAAACATGCTCTGAACCCCTTTTCCAGGCAATGTCCCAGTCAACCACCCCCCATTGAAGTCAAGGACAAATATCACTATGAGGTTGACCAAATCCTCAACTCCTGCATGATCTGTGGCCAACTCCAATACTTGGTCTGCTAGAAGGGCTACAGGCCTGAGGACAACACTTGGGAACCCCAAAAAAACCTTGATGGAGCCCCTGACAAACTCTAGGACTTCCATTGATGGCACCCCACCAAGCCCCAGAACTCCCAGAGCTAGCAAACACAGATGGCAATAGTGGGCATAACTCCTGCCTCTGGATCTATCAAGGATTCAACTCTCATGAGTACCCCCTATGTGTTTTACTTACTACTCCCTCACTTAAAACTGAAATAAGTTCAATCACTCAGATCAGATATCAGAAGGAAATTATATGGACATACTATATTAATTAAATATCATGGTACAAGTATGAACTCATGTGGAGAACAAGAAGACAAGTCTAAGAAAGCCCTACTCCTCCTCTTCCTCTAATCCCACCTCTGCTATCCTCTCCACCATGTCCACCTCCAACTAAGCCACCACCATTGCCAAGACCTCTAGGTGCTCTGGAAGTGGCTCCCCTACATCCATCACCACCTCCCACCATGTCCCAGGATCTGCCATCACCTGCCACTGATGCCCTGCCAGCAGATGCCCCATCTGCATGACTCCCTGCCCCAATTCTGGCAGGAGGTCCCTGGGCATCCTCACCAGCCCATTGTGGATGGACCTCAGCACTGCCAATGCTCTATCAAGGAGGATGCAGTGCTCCCAGGCCCAGTCTGCCGAAGCAAGGTCAGCTCAGTGGAAAAAGGGGAATGGAAGAAGAAAATACTTACAGAGCACTCCCTGCTGCCCCAAGGCCACCTCATTGGCAAGCCACTCCTCCTGCCTCCATGTTCTCTCTGCCATTGCCCAGGGCCCCCCTACACTAGGCCCCCACTGAACTCCCCACACCTCTAACCCCTCTGACTGCTGCACCACCACCTCCACCTATCCCTTTCACTGCCTTAAACATGCTTGCAACTCTTGCAGCTGGGACAAGTGCTCCATGGCAGTCCCCACAGCCACATCCTTATCCCTCTGTGCCACATCCCTATCCCTCCATGCCTTGTTCCACTCCCTCTGCATTGTGTCCCAGTCCTTCCCAATCCTGCAGGCCTCCTCCTTGTGGGTTGCCAGTGACCACTCCAACTCCTCTACCTGATGCTACAGCAAGGCCTCTGCAGCTGACCATGACTCCTCCACAGACTGCTTAATGGGGGCCTCAGAGGTTGGGGAATGCACTGTGGGGCCTGAGGGGCCCACCATTACCTGCTCCTCCCACACTTGCTTGCTCAGTCCCACCTCTGGCAAGGGGAAGGCCTTCCATTTGCCTTTGTTGTGCACCACTAGGGCCCCTTCCCTCTGCCCACCTCATGGGGGCCTGACCTTCATTGGCAGATGCTCTGCACTGCCCCTGCCCTTGACCCCCTCAACCCTCCCCAACACCCTACTCTGCTGCCCCTCCTCCATCAGCTCCATGATCCATGCCTGGTCCCAACCTTGCTCTGCAGTAATGCAGGCAGTGCACCAACTCAATGTAATGGAGCACCTCTCATGCTGTGAGCAACATGGAAGGCACACTGACATATCCTGCCATAGCCCTAGCACAGGCTCCTTGAAGTCACACTGTTCTCCACATCAAATACAGGACAAACACTATGGAATAGATTAGTTGGAGAAAAAAGTAAAATCCCATTGTCACTCACCAGAGCTGCCACTTGACACCACTCAAGGGTTGGAGGACCCCATGTCCACCCTACAGCAGCCACAAACTACTCTGGTGTCACCTCTGCCTGCACAATCCTGGAAGCCAATGGAATGGGCCAGACTACCCCAAGGGCCAGGACAGTTCTGGATTGTGAGGTGGGGACCACCCTTGCTGTCAACTGTGCTGGGGCCCCACCTAACAACAGCCCTGAGGGGCCTGCCACTGCCATGGACAACTCTGTCAAAACTTCTATCAGCACTTCAAAGCATGGAGACAGGACCCCACTCACAGCTCTGATACATCACTTGCACATACCTATGATACCAATGACCTTCAGAATCCTTGGAGGAAGGAGAGGAGGACTGCGCAGAGAGGGAAGGGGATGCTGCTGGATAGTACTCAGAGGAGGACATTGTAGGAAGTTTGGAAATCCCAGGGTACATCTGCCTCTTTTTAACAACCTGAGAAGGGCCCCCTGATGAGTGGTGGCCATGCTTTGACTTCATTCCCTGCCTTGCTGTGGTCTGATCAATATTGCTCAACTTCAATTCCCATGCCCTGCCAATCCCTGAACTGTACCTGTGTCTTGAGGGTCTTGACACTAAGGGGGGGGGGGAAGTAATGTCACAACCTGCTCCCTGGACCTCCAACACCATTTCCAGCCCACTCAATGTCTCTCCTGACACCCCATCAAACTCCCCTAACCAATGCACACCCTCTGCACCCACTTTGGCCAACTCTGACACTTCTCCAGCAAACCCTGATGACCATCCTGGCCAACTCCAATGCCTTCTCCACAGCCCTCAATGCTTTCCCTGACTCTCCTGAACTCTGAGACCTCCTCCACCATTCCTGACCATGTCATATGCTCCCAACCCCCCTGCTCTAATTTCTCCAACCTGCTCCAGAGTAACATGATGACTCTGGAATGAACCCATGTCCCTGACTGATCCCATCAGAATATTGCCATGGCCTGCCCCCTGATCATACCTGACACCTGTCAACTCCATATAGCTCTGTTGAACCCTGCCATCACACCCACTATCCCCCAGAGCTTTCCAGTAGTCAGTATATAAGTTGTAGAGTAACTCCTTGTACCCCAGTCTTGATATTACTTGCATTAACTGGTTACTTGTGTCTCATATTCCTTTCTGTCTCTGTTTCTATTCTTAGTTTTGAATCTATCTCTCTCTGTCTCATCTTGCCTTGTCTCCATCTCAACTCAATTGTCTCTATTTCCTTTGTTTCTCTAAGTTCTTTCCATCTCCGATGTCAGTATGAACTCTGCACATGTGCTACAAACCCTGAACATTCTTACAATAACTCCAAACCTTGCTCTTTGCTTAGCACCAGAGCCCATCAAGTCTTAATTGATCCCCCATCAAACTCCAGCTCTGCCCCCAGCACTAATGAAGCCTCCATTTGCCCCACAATCTATTCACATGCTTATGAACTTGTTTCTGATGCCTGCCCAAGCCCAATGTCAATATACTTGGTCTTAGACTTCCCCAGACCACTCCAGTGTCACGACCCGTCCCTCGAAACCCCGCACATCGTCCATCAACCCCCCAAACCCCCAAAAAACCCCCAATGCTCCGCCGAACTTCTGCCCATGCCCCGCGCCTATTTCGGCTAACTCCGACGCCTCCCCAGCTAACTCTGACGGCCCCCTGGCCAACTTCGGTGCCTTCCCCGCAGCCACTGACACTTACCCTGGGTCTCCCGAACCCTGAGAACCACCCCCACTGTCCCCGATATTTGCCACCCATCATCAACTCAACACCCTGGTTCCTCCGACTTATTCCGGAGTATCACGACAACCTTGGGATGACCCGCATTCCCCAATGATCCCATCAACGTATCAGCGTGGCCCAATCCTTGATCGCAACCAACACCTGCCCACTCCGTCGAGCTCCGCCAAGCCCCGCCGCTGCAGCCAACATCCCCAAAGTTCTCCAGTAGTCAGTATATAAGCCGTCGAGTAGCTCCTCATGTTCTAGTCTTGATATTGCTTAATGTTACCTATGGTCTGATTGTTTCCTTTTTGTGCTTTGTGTTTCGTGTTTCGTGTTTCATGTCTCGTTCTCCTTACTCTCAGTCTCCCGGTCTTATCTCAGTCTCCCGGTCTTGTCTCGTCTCCATTTTGTTATCGTTCTCATTATCGTTTCGTATCTCTACTCGAATCTACTCTTGTTCCATATCAACCCCATCCCATTTTGTCTGACGCTGTCTCGGTGACTCCGTCTGACTGTTGTGCCCAAGTCTTCATCAACCCTAACAACCTCACAAACTCCGCGATTACAATTACAAACCCCGACACTCCTTCACCAGGTCTGAACCTTGCTCTTCGCTTGGTCCCGGACTTCATCAACTCTAAATGATCTCCCATCAAACCCCAGCTCCGTTCCCATTGATCACACAGCCGCCTACTCCTTCGCTTCCACAAATCTCCCATACGGTCTTCTGCCTGAACCCCGCCAAGACCGTCTCGTTTCCTCGCAACCCGACTTCTCCGGACCTCCCCGGATCCATCCGGATCACATCCCACCAACTATCTGCACAAGCCATCAGTGCCCGGAACGTCTTCGAGTGTTCAGTTACCAGTGCAAGGGGATCACGCCCGCCTAGTAAGGACTCGCCCAGTGCAGCTGAGCCCCCGAGGTCAGCGGAACCTGACATAATATCAAGACTCTACCTTACTCCGTCCGTGATGCCCGCATTATTTCTGCCCACACGATCAAATAACTCCAATGTCTATGGTCTACCCGTGCCTGGAAACCCCTATGATTTGTATGGCCCTGCCCAATTTGCCGAGGCACATTGAGTTGCGGATCCAACACCAAACGTCCCCTCTGCTCCGGTTACATTCATACAACAGCTCCCCCCATGGACACCCTCCCCAACTCACACCCAACCTCCAACCCCTTGCGCAAACCATCAAATCATCTCCCACCCCACTCTTACCCTCTCTGCCAACTCCGTTCTCTCGCACAAAGTTGACCCCGACATCACCCAAAGAACAACATCCTAAAACCTGATGACCATCAGACCAAACAAGCAACAATGTCTCCGGCACCGCGCCAACCCTCCGACAAACAATAACGCCAACCCGCCGCGAAACAGTCACCCATTGCGTGAAGATCGCCAACCCCAATGAGACCACTGAGAACGCGCTTCTTCAAAGCACGCCTGTGGATCGGCCAACCCACTAGCAACTCTGCAGACCGACGAATGCAACTAAATGTTGACAACATCACCGAACCCTACTATCGACCCCCAACCCTCACCCCGACCCCCCTTCCCGAGGAACTAAACCCTCCGACAACTAGCCCCGAAACCACTGAAATCAAGCTCGACCCAACAACCCCAACCACAGAACAAGAACCTCAGACCTAGGCTACGCTCCAACTCCAGGACCTGCTTCCAGACCTCGATCGATTTGGCCGTCACCTCTGCCCAACAAATGAAGGGGCCCCGACACCTCCGACCCGACCCCAACAACCCCAGAACAAGACCAAAACATCCCCGAGCCTCTAGACGTTAATAAGGAGAACCACAGCACCCCACTCCTGACAAGGGGCAACTCTGGACCACGCCGCTATTTCACCACCCTCCCCCACACAATCCAGAGCCCCCAACAATGAGGACCCTGGACGCCAAAACCCCCCCGCATGCCACCCCCGAGCCTAAACTCCACCATCAGACTACGCCACCTCCCACGAAGGAATCCCCAGCATAGGAGCCACCCCGAACTAACTATAGGAAAAAGGACCCTATACAAAGTAGTTCCCTAAGTACTCTAAATTCGCTGACATGTTCATATAAGGGAGGGAGAAGCCCCACCATCACCCAGGAAACAACAATCGGCCGTTTAAGCGACCTGACGACCCAAAGGGCACACGTTCCAATATCCTCAAAGGACCTCCCCCACCTGGCTCGACGACCCAAACAACCCCGCGCCAGCCCAAAACTGCCCGACCCAGACCCCTCCAAACCCTTCAACACAGCTCCAGACCCTGGCAACACGACTCCAGGGCCTCCGCTCCGACCACAACATTTGATCAAGAGAACTCACGGCACTAGCTCGACAATGATGCCCTGGTAGCCCCAACTCCATGACATAAATCACCACCCACTCCGAATCCTGCCCCTACGCCGGAATATGTCCGCTGAACAGGGACCACATCATCGGAGCATCCAGAAAAGCGAGCGGTGCCTCTCCCCACTGCCACCCCCACACTTGCAACAATCTCCGGGCTGCTCCAGAACACGAATGAAGAGTTGCCTCAACCCTGCTGCGACTCCCGGGGAACCCCACTCCAGCGCCTCCCCGCAGCCGACCTCCCCGCTGCCCCAACAACCATAAACAACCAACAAATCCTCACTGAGTGACCCTTGTGTTGACTCCGGGACCACCCACTTCTTCCCCGATGAAGGAACCACCGACCCCCAGACCTCCGAACTCAAGGAAGTATCAGAAATACGTAAGACCCCTTTGTCTGTCTCGGGCTTACCTTTGGTCAGGAGAGCAATATCACGTAGATGATCCGGAACCCCAAATTTTGGCCCTGGACCCGAAGGAACTGGTTGGGACTGATCACCCCGCATCCTACCCCCTTGGTCATCAACACTCCAGAGCACACCAAAGCACCACTCGAAACATGCCCGCCCACAGATGCAACACTCTGGAACATGACCCCAACCCAGACCAACTATGCCGCGAGGACGAACCTCACCTCACCAAACCCCGCCAATGAAGAAGGCCCCGCCGCCCTCACCACCAGTGCTGGCATAAGGGCCAGACCATGGGAAGACCTCCATTACCCCCCCGCTAACCGCACTGCCAAGACAACCAAAGCCCCAAACCTGCTGGGCACCATGAAAGATTCGAAAGTCCACCCTCCGATACCAATACGGCGCACGTCCCCGCCACAGACAAAAGAAAACCCCTACACCCCCAGTCGGAATTTCTGAGAATCGAACTCAATAACACCGCCTCAAAATGCCATGGAACTCCACCGGAGAACTCCCACCACCCCCGCTGGACCTCAGGAGCCCTCCCTGCGATGCCCTGCCCCGTCCCGACAAACCCCGGGACTAGCCAGCACAGACGGCACTAGCAGGCATAACTCCCACCTCTGTGGGATTCAACTCCCTCTCACACCCCTGCATGTTTCGCTTACTTCGCCCTCATACAAAACTAAAACCTCACTTCACACACCCAGGGACCAAGAAAAGGGCATGTTTGCGTACAAAAAAAAAATTATTATATACAACCAGGCGAGGGAGGCGGCAAGTCCGAGAGCAACAAGAAACGAGGCCCACACCCATCTCACTCCCTCCCCGGACCCCCCAGCAACCCAACCCCCAGGTCGACTTCCATCTGGGCCCGCACCACCGCTAAGATCTCTGCCAACCCTGGCAATGCCTCCCCCGCGTCAGCCGCCACCTCCCACCACGACCCCAGGGCCACTGCATTGCATCGCCGATGCCCCGCCAACAACCTCTCCAGTTGCGCCATCCCCTGCTGCAACTCCGGAGGCTGAACTGCAGACCCCTGCGTCAACCTGTCCTGAATCGACGCGAATGCCGCAGAGGCACCGTCCAAGAGGACCCAATGCTCCCGCACCCAGCCTAAACCCAGAAAATGAACCGTCAGTAACGAACGGAGGAACGGGAGACAACTCACAAAGGATCCCTGCGCACCCCGAAGCGGCCTCGTTGGCCAGCCAATCCTCCCTCCGCCTTGCCGCCTCCAGCTCTGCCCACAACGCATCCCCCTCCGGAACTCATCCCCGCCCCTCCACCTCCCCCGTGGGCTGCCCCTCCATCTGCGCCAGACGCTCCCGCAAGCCCCGCACCTCTAACGCTCACTCCGTTGCCACGCGCACCAAAGTGTTCCTCTCCCGCTCCATCGCTTCTTTCTCCGTTCGCGCCGCGTCACAATCCTCCCTCGCCCGTTGGAGCTCACCCTCCCGTACTGCCAATGACATCATCAAAGCCTCCACCTGCTTGCAAAGAAAGACCTCCGTAATTGAAGGAATAGGCGTGGGAGGACTCGACGACCGTTCCAAAGGAATGCCTGGGTTAGGAGAAAAAAGGGAAGACTCCAGAGGCCCCGCCGATGACTCACGCCCATGCGGCCTCTTGCTAGGTCCCGCCCCCAAGGGCGGGGAGGCTCGACGCTTCCCCCGAACCACCACCGAGGATGCCCCCTTCCCCTTCGGCAACACGGGACAAAACTTGGTCCGTTTCGGAACCCCCGGAAAATCCACCACCACCACCACGGACGACTCTACAAAAGCCCCATCAATCATCCCGAAAAGACAAGTAGACACCACTTACGACTCCAGTCCCTGACACTAGCACGGCATTGGCGCTCAAACTCCTCCCCCCCACTGTCGTACACCACCACCTCGTCCAAATCAGCGGAAGAGACTACTGGAATGCTGGGGGAAGACATGACAAATTTTGGGAAACCCCGGGGTACGTCCAAAGCTTTTAATTGATTGAGGAGAACCCTGATGAAGCGGCGGCCGCACTTCGACTTTGTCTCCCACGCCACTATCACTCGCTGTGGATTGATCAATATTGCTCAGCTTCGACTCCCATGCCCCGCCGATCCCCGTCCTGCCCCCGTGTCTCGAAGGGTCTCAACGCTGAAGGGGGGGTGATGTCACGACCCGTCCCCTGAACCCCTGCACATCATCCATCAACCCCCCGAACCCCCAAAAAACCCCCGACGCTCCGCCGAACTTCCGCCCATGCCCCGCACCTATTTTGGCCAACTCCGACACCTCCCCAGCTAACTCCGACAGCCCCCTGGCCAACTTCGGTGCCTTCCCCGCAGCCACTGACACTTACCCTGGGTCTCCCGAACCCTGAGAACCACCCCCGCTGTCCCCGATATTTGCCACCCATCATCAACTCAACACCCTGGTTCCTCCGACTTATTCCGGAGTATCACAACAACCTCGGGATGACCTGCATTCCCCAATGATCCCATCAACGTATCAGCGCGGCCCAATACTCGATCGCAACCGACACCCGCCCACTCCGTTGAGCTCTGCCAAGCCCCGCCGCCGCAGCCGACATACCCCGAACTTCTCCGGTAGTCAGTATATAAGCTGTCGAGTAGCTCTTCGTACTCTAGTCTTGATATTGCTTAACATTACCTATGGTCTGATTGTTTCCTTTTCGTGTTTTGTGTTTTGTGTTTCATGTCTCGTTCTCCTTACTCTCAGTCTCCCGGTCTTATCTCAGTCTCCCGGTCTTGTCTCGTCTCCATTTTGTTATCGTTCTCATTATCGTTTCGTATCTCTACTC
Organism: Termitomyces sp. T153; assembly: GCA_018296165.2. Lineage (NCBI taxonomy): Eukaryota > Fungi > Basidiomycota > Agaricomycetes > Agaricales > Lyophyllaceae > Termitomyces > Termitomyces sp. T153. The sequence continues at coordinate 66,234 of JACKQL020000101.1, forward strand.
GAATCTACTCTTGTTCCATATCAACCCCATCCCATTTCGTCTGACGCTGTCTCGGTGACTCCATCTGACTGTTGTGCCCAAGTCTTCATCAACCCTAACAACCTCACAAACTCCGCGATTATGATTACAAACCCCGACACTCCTTCACCAGGTCCGAACCTCGCTCTTTGCTCGGTCCCAGACTCCATCAACTCCAAATGATCTCCCATCAAACCCCAGCTCCGTTCCCATTGATCACACAGCCGCCTACCCCTTTGCTTCCACGAATCTCCCATATGGTCTTCTGCCTGAACCCCACCAAGACCGTCTCGTTTCCTCACAATCCGACTTCTCCAGACCTCCCCAGATCCGTCTGGATCACATCCCACCAACTATCCACACAAGCCATCAGTGCCCGGAACGTCTTCGAGTGTTCGGTTACCAGTGCAAGGGGATCATGCCCGCCTAGTAAGGACTCGCCCAGTGCAGCTGAGCCCCTGAGGTCAGCGGAACCTGACAGTCCTGATCCCAAGGTTCATGGATATACTGATGCTGATTGGGCCTCCCATCTCCATCGCCACTCAATTTCAGGTTTTGCTTTCTTTACTGGATTTGGCGCTGTCTCCTGGAGTTCCAAGAAGCAACCAATCATCACTCTCTCCAGCACTGAGTCCAAATATGTTGCACTTACACATGCTGCCAAGGACATCATCTGGATTCATAAATTACTTACAGAACTTTCATTTAACTATTCTCATTCCTTACCTACTGATCTTTACTGCGATAATCAAGGTGCTATCAGACTTTCAAAAGATTCTACCTTTCATGGTCGCACCAAGCACATCGACGTTCATTTCCATTTTATCCGTCAGACAATTTCTTCTGGTCACATTCAGCTCCACTATATTCCCACTTTCAACATGATCGCGGACATCTTTACCAAGTCACTCGCCCGAGTCAAGTTCAAAAAGTTTCGTGAACTACTTAGCGTTGTTTAATCTGCGGCTCATATTGAGGGGGAGTGTTAAGGATATAGGTGATCAACACCAGACTTAATATTATTTACTGTTCCATTTGTTTTTCGTCGCTTAATGCAGTCCAGCACCTCAGTGTTCCTACCATCACTGAGGTGTAAGTAATCCTCAACATTCGTTACTTCCTGTTACTGACATACCTTAGTTACATTCTTTTACTTAGGTATATCACAATACATATCAGTGTTCCTACCATCACTGAGGTTTACATTCTTTTACTTAGTCCCTGCTCTATCCGAAACCAGTCCTGCATAAGAAGCTGAGCCCCCATAGTCAGTGGAACCTAACAGTTTGGACTGGGAGCAATGGTGGATAGTGCTTCTTGTAGAAGGGATATCTGCTTGATTGGGCCCTCCTGCTGGGCATGGATTCTCAGGTCCTCAAAGCAATAGTGTGCACCCTTGTCCATGCCCAGGTCTTGGTGCTCAATATCATCCAAGGCAGACCATATGAATGTGACTGCAAGGCAATCATTTATGATCCAATTGGCATCAGCATGAGGTTCAGAACCATTGCTGGTTTAGGGAAGAATGGGAGGGAAGACATATGCATAGATGCCATTGAGGATCAGGGCATCCTTGAGCTTCTTGGTCCACTATGTGAAGTTGCTGTCTGCTTGATTATATTTTGGCCCATCCCATCTGTGGCAGATAATGCACTCGGGCACAGATGGATTGGAGGAGTCACTGGGGAGGATGGTGGGAGAAGCAGAGGTGGGAGACATGGAAGGTAGAGAGACATGAAGATATGCTCATGGGCAGGAAGGACAAAGACATTTGAATACATGACACAATGCATGAGGATAGGTCTAGATGGTTTGGACTCAGATGTTCAATTGACACTGCACTAGAGAGATGTCATCGAACAATGGCCCATAATCTGTTAGAGCTTGAACCCCTTATTGAGACCTTGTATAGGAATCTATACAGATTTATTATCAGTATTGATACCTCAGTCTCGTATAAGTGACTATATTGTAAACTGCACCTATACAGAGTTATTATCAGTATTGATACTGTCAATATATAGTCAGTTAGTCATAGGTATAGAATAATTTAAGTTGCTCACCCTCAGTCTCGTATAAGTGACTGAGGGTGTCATATCTACATGTCTGATTATATATGTTATTTCGTCCATTGTCTAAGTGTGAAGGGGCACGGTGCCTTGGCCTATTACAGTGTGAAGAGTGGTTCCTGGCTCGGCATCTTGAGTGTTAATCGTGGTGACGTCACTCCGACTCCAACACATAGGCAAAACGAGATGGAAAAGTAATTTGCACCAAAGTAAGAAATGTTTGTGGGAGTGGTGCTAGGGGTGTCACTAGCTTCACTAATCTATGCATGTGTCAATTAGGTCACATGATCTGTGCTGGGTATAGTCTCATCACCGAACAAAGTGAGGTTGGGTTTGGATCTCAGCAAGAGATACAGGCCCCGTGCCAGCTCGTTTCGAAATTTGACGATTGTGTCAATGTGGTGTGTAACTGTCGAATTGATTGAAATGGTACAGTATATATATTCTATGTAATCGTATTTTGCTATGTCAATGTAGAATATAGCGACACAACTGCAGTCAATAGTTAACGATCTAGAAAGCATAGCCAGAACCATGAATAACTTCTCTGGAGGCAAGTACATATGATTTTCATTAGAGACGGTTGGACAAGAAGGGTGATAAGAAAATATGTTGTGCATGTAGTATACTGTTGTATAATATCGTGATGAAGCTTACGATAGAACTGCTTCATGTTGAAATTGACATGTGGTACAGCAGAACGTACAAGTCGCCAGCCTAGAATCTGACTACGAACAGTTGGTGCTCTGTCCTTCATCTTCCTCATCCTCCTCGACGTCATCGACTGAGAGGGCCCTAAATCTGCTGACTCCAAGTATCTGACTTCCACCACCATGTTCTGTTTCATCATCCTCTTCAGCCGCTTCGTCATCGGAGGAAGCAGATGTCACGATGATTACCTCATCTTCGTCTATTTCGTCACCGTCGCTATCAATGACAAGAGCCCGTGGAATCCATATGCCGCTTCCCGGGTCGTCCATATTTGCCACGATTGTTTTCAAATCTGTGTCCGGAGGCCAAAACGCCCAACCAATCTTTCCTTCTGCCAGCGCCCTAAGTACTGAGAACTGGTGGTTCAAGTTGATTGAGAACGAAACAAAATAATTGGCATACACGCATTTCCGGCTCTATGCACGTCTGGCCTACCTGCTTTGGCAGTAAACCATTTCTTTTCGTTCGCATACGCAACAAGAACGTCCATTGCAGTCCAGACAAGAGGCTTCTCTCCTCCTAAATCTGACCGTACACCATCTCTCCACGTTCTTTTGTCAAGTACTGGAGTCGACAAAAGCTCAGGATGCTCAAGTCCGTATATGTGCTCGATGGGTAGTCTTTGTGCCGCATAAAAAATGGATGAAGATACGGCAGATACACAAGAAATGGGCAGAATGCCACAGAGAGCCTAGGTATTATTGTGAAGGGGGCACCGGCTTATATACTCAATACATACCTGCATCTCCATAGGAACACCATTGGGCATAACGAGGCCGGGGCAATCAACTAGACGAACGTCAGGGGTCCAGATGAGCGTTTGCAAATGCTTCGTCTGAACAAAGAATAAGAAATGGTAGAACAAAAGGACAATCAATTCCACTAGCCTTCCCTGGATTTTTCGATACTCCCACTTTATTTACTCCAAACAAGGCATTGAGGAGTGAAGATTTTCCAACGTTAGGTTGCCCTAAAAGGTTGTCAGCCATTTGTCAACGAAGGTACCTAAGCCGTACCGATCAAGCCGATGGTCAGAAACTCTAGGCCCTTTTTTTGTTTGATTTTGAATCTCTCTTCTTCACTTTCTTTTGCACGGTCGTATGTTGCATCTGACGCTTTCATAACATTGTCCCAATCGACATCTGCTTTCACAGGAGGCTTCCATTTGCTGAGCCGTTGGGGGTTGAGACGAACTTTCTCTGGTGGTATCATCATCTCGGTGTGAACCTGTTGAATAGCTGCCACCAACCTCTCCCGGAAGCTAGACGGAAGATGAGGTTCGTACTGAGGTTTTCCTTGGTGTCCTGCCCCCTCTTCCTTGGCAGCGTACGATTCAACTTGTACTACAGGTAGATGAGGATATTTCTTGTGGAGATATTCGACCCAGGCAGAAGTTCGTTCTGGTCCAATGATGTCGACCTTTGTAAGGACTAAGATGATTTTGCGATCTGATGTATAAGAAGCAAGAGATGGGGGGAAATGCAAAGGGGGGCAACGAGAGTCGAGAAGTACAAGAAGGATTTGTGAGAGTTCAGCAACACGCCACCTAGGCAAGCCGGCTGAAATAAATTGCCATGAGCTTCAAAATTTGTGTTGCAAAAGACGTACAGCTGACGCCACACGTCCAGATTCCTCTCGAAGTATGTAGGTGATCTAGGCATTCTGCCAAATTCCTCGTTGAAAATCTCTGTCATCGACAAAGGACCGTCCTGACAATCAGATTCCTCTGCTCGTGAGTCCGACTCGAATTCATTCTGCCAATCGAGCACACATCTATCCATCTGATCCAGCCAATTCTTGAACATTCCTTCTTCGTTGAGTTCGACCTCCTTTTTCGTCATATCAAATCGCCATTTCGGGCGACGAGGACATGTAAACTTTTGGCTAGTCGGATCTTGAAAGTCCTCAGTATGAATGACAACTGCATCTGGAATAGGACGAGTGAGAGGAAGTTTAGAAGCGAGGACTTTGGTATCTTCAGGAAACTTCGATGATAGCGTAATGAAAGACGATTGTAAGCGTGCAGCAGCATGTACAGTAGCAGCATGGGCAGGATCTGGTACAGAACCTATGAAGGTTCCTGTGGGCCCACGCCTGAGTTTAGGTTTGTGAATTTCCTTCTGTGATTCGGAAGGTGGAACATCACCACGCTTTATTGCACGCTTGAGCTGAATGTCAGCTTTCTTCTGGCGAGTGGATGTTGGTTTGCGACGAGGCATTGCGGCATTGCGGCCTCGAGACTCATCCGGGCCGACAAAATTCTCCTTCAATCAAACCCAGTTTTCACACTCCGCGAGTTTATGCGTGCTTTGAGTAAGTACATGGAAGCATAGTAACGCGGTATACGTAGCGACCAGTAGATTCTGAACATTTGACTATGTATGCAGAATGCCTCGTACATATTGTAAAGAAGCAGAATATATGAAATACGATGTACACCTGATGATTTTTGCTTCGAGGCGCGTTGTCAACCTGCTGAGTGCAACCGTCAAGCATCACCCTCACATCATGATCAGCTCTTCCACTACCATGGTCTGATATCTACTTTTTCCCCCCTCCACCGTCGACAGGTTTGTAAAGGCTGGTCAGTGCGTGTCTTGAGAAACATTGTCTGGTCGCCAGCGGCGATCGAGCAGCAATGAAGTCATACGATATTTCACCATCATCATCAAATGGATTTCACACATCAACGCCCACATTCGATGGGCGACATCCCAGGCTCAAAGGACAATTTCAATACAAACACGGTCACAGACACCATTCTTTCGACAACGAAAAGGCACCATATCCCCTGTCTTACGACAGATACATTCTGGAGATGTCAGAAGTCGACCTTCAGGATTGCGTATTGCATGGGCTAACTACAACATAACTTTAGCGAATCATTGGATAATAGGCTTGCTCAGCACCTCAGAGGATCCGTGTCTTTCGTCAATTTTACCGAAGGGCCACCCCAACGAACTTTGGACCTTGGATGTGGAGTGCGTTGAATTACTTGGTATCAGGTTTAGAGATCATGACCACCTGTTCGCGTTTCAGACAGGTACATGGATTATTGAAGCTGCTAAGCAGTGGCCAGCCTGCGAGTTTGTTCGTTGAAGTATCTATCTTACGACTCTATAATCTAACCGAACTTCGAAAGGTCGGCTTCGACCTGGTCAATATTCAAATACCTTTAAAGATCCTTGACAATTCAACTGCACAGCGAATAGAATGGCGCTATGGAAACTTGTGTGTTATATCATTGTCTGGACTTGGCTGAACAAATTTCCATCTGTTATTTAGTTTAACCACCAAGCTCCCCTTTGAAGATGACGAATTTGATCATATACATATACAAGCCATCGCCAAAGGCGTACCAGAGAACAAAGTAGGTTGGTGTTATCTGTCAGTCATAATTACTAATATTGTATAACAGTGGGGCGTTCTTTTCGAGGTAAGCCATGCTTCGACGAGAAAACACAGGTTCACTGAGATCTCACAAGGAAGTGAATCGTGTACTGCGACCAGGAGGTTCAGTTGAGGTTATTGAGGATGGTGTGTTATCTCTTAATTGCCTCGGTAGAGCTAATTCCATTTTTAAGATGTCATGTTTCCACTGCTTCCTCGGTGGTTCACCTCTACACTCAGATCTCATGCAAGGAAGGACACTTCCGTTCACTTTCCCGATGCCTCTCAGCGCAGTTATCCATCACCTCCGGACACTCCGCAAAACACTCCGGTACATGACCATGCCCTACTCGAGTCTCTCAATAGGTCTGTCTTTGAACATCGTTTCATTAACATGAAACCGACAGGTAAGTAATTCCATTTTTCCCTTTGATCAACTCCACTCAGTCGTTTCAGCGCTTCTACCTAGTTATTTCACTACATACTTCAGGCAAGTAACACTCGGCCCAGTAATTAGTTTTCCAATGCCTCCATTGCCCCCACCACAACCACTTCCACCTCAAACCGTCAGCCCTTACTCAATTGGTTTTGGTACCGATACTCCTGATTGCCGTACTTCTCCTATGTCTCCAGCTCCCATGAACCGGCCGAACTCGTTATCGTTTTCATCAACAATATCTGCATCAACGACCTCTACCATCGGTTCGGACAATCCTTCTATTTTCAGTGCGCAGCCAAGAACTGCATCCGAATCTTTCTCATCTACGTTTGGAACTGGGGACACTTCTGCCAAACCACGACCGTTCAATCGGTTTCTCCTTGACGGATCACTTAGTGAGAGCGAGATAGCTGCACTACCCCGTTCGTTATTCCCTCTTGAACAATTAGAGGCTTTATCGGAATGGTCGCTAGCGATGCACCTGTACCGATCTTATCAGTCCGTACTGGCGTGCCAGGAGGCCATGTGGGAAGAACTGAAAGATCGAATAATTAATCGCAAGGAGGAACTCACTCCCTTTGGATGGGACGATGAAGAGCTAGGAGAGCTGAAGAGTCGCAAGAAATTTGAGCGTCTCATAGAACGTTACAAGAGGTTTGTACACGTTTATGAACGATCTAGCCTTTTTCCTCCAAAGTGCTCATAATTTATAAGTGACATGCAAGCAAGAATGTCCCTTTGGTGCTCTCTAACTGGAATTGGATGGGAATTTCCAGCCAGAGATTCACTTTCTAAAGCAGAACTCTTCGAGGAAGGGCGCATCAGAGAGAGTCTGCTGAAAGCTCGGCGGTTTGTGTCGGATGACGAAAGGCAGGTACCTTGTCGTTCCCTGAGGGTGCTTGTGGGTTATAAATTATAATTAGACATTCTAGTAGACACATCTTGCTTCAAATGGTTCAACTCTTGCATACTATTTATCTAAAAGTTGGCAAGCGATCTGATGTAAAACGAAGGGACAAAATAACGATTGTTTGTCACGAACCACAGGTTGTTTGGCATAAATTTTTTTCCTTTTCAAATCCATACCAAAATGGCGGCTTCAACGTCGCGCCAGCCTCACGAAATCCCTCTTCCACCTTCACCTACTAACGCAGTCAAGTTTACAAAGAAACAAACTTCACGCAAAGGGAAAGGAAAAGAAAACTTCTCAGCCCCGCTTGAAGCGACCACTTCTTGGGATGACTTAGTGCCAGAACCTGATTGGGAATGGTCGTATCTTACTGACCCATCTGCAAGCAAAGTGCCACCAATATTTACGAAAGACGGAAAGTGTGTCGACCTTGACTCTGTTCTTGAAATGCCATTTGAGGATGATTTTTGGAACATAGATACTTCTTTTCGCTCGTTGGGTCATCTGTCAAGATTCACTCTGTAACAACTGGTCAAGTTGTCTCTACTTTGATTGCACCTCGCTCTACAAGCAATGCTAATTCCTCGGATTTGCTCACCACCGCCATTATTAATCCTCATAACAACTTTCAATTGATCACTGGATCCCTGGATGGACGCCTCGTTATCTGGAATTACGTCGAAGCAATATTATTGCAAATGATCGACATATCGCAACCGATACATTACATCTGTGCTCACGAGTCTTGGAGGGACACGGTTTTCGTCGCCGCTTCAAGACCCAGCAAGAAAACGAAGACTAATGGCAACGGTTCGTTGGGTTAGCAGCTTGTAGATTGCAGTTCGTTTACTAACAGTCCAGCATTGATCTAGATGACAATGCTGTCGTACTCCGAGTTTTGCTCCGCGCAAGGGACAGCACATCCATGTCCAAAGAAATCCTACCAATTGGAAAAACTCGCTTTCCTACGGGTCTTACTCTTTCTCCTAGTGGATCATGGCTTGTAGCCACTGCCGGCCACAAAGCGTATGTTGCAGCAACTTCATCGCTGACCACGGGATTCATCAAATACGTCTCTCCCGAACGCCTGACATGTCTTGCTTTTCACCCAACGGAAGAGTACTTTGCTACGGGTGATGACAAAGGAAATATACGTTTATGGTATTGTTTGAATGAAGTTCAGCCCGTCACTTCCCGTGGGGTAGAGAAAAAGGCCCAGACGACTACCTTACATTGGCACGCACATGCCGTCTCATCGATCGCTTTCACTAGCAATGGTTCTTACCTGTTAAGTGGTGGAGAGGAGTCGGTACTTGTCATTTGGCAAATCCATAGCGGCAAAAAGGAATTTGTGCCCCGCGTCGGAGCCCCAATCATTACTGTTTCAGTGTCAAAAAATGACAAAGAGGAGGAATTCTTACTAGGTCTTGCAGATGCAACCTATGTGTTTGTCAGCTCGGGGAATCTGAAGATATCGAGGGGCTACTCGAGGATCAAGCTTGGTGTGTCGCTCCTGATTTCCCGTTACACCCAAGCTAATGCGCTGTGCTACATACATAGATCCCTCTATGCCCCATCAAACGACATCCGAACGTACCCATGTTCCTCTCGCTGTTCATTCCTTGTCCTCGACGTTGATTCTACCATCTTCCCATCCTTCGTCGCTCCAAGTATATTCTCCTTCGTCATCAAAACTCGTATCTGAACTTGAGGTGTCACCCTCAAACAGAGTTTCTCGACGAGACGAAAAGCCGGTTGAGCCGTCCTTTGTAGAGCATACTTCTCTCTCTTCCTCTGGAGATTGGTTGGCCACTATCGATGCTCGCTATCTTGACGATGGCTTTCAGAACGAGATATATCTTAAATTGTGGCGGTGGGATGTAAAGAATGGCCGGTGGACTTTGAATACCAGGATAGACCATCCTCACGGTCCTCATCGGGTCACGTGTATATCATTTAGCTCTGGACTCAAGCCCTCGTTGGCCACATCTGGAGAAGACGGAGCTGTCAAAATTTGGGGCTTGAAGTTGACGAAGGCAAAGTCTGAGACGGTGGATGGTGCGTCTCTGTTTGTAAATCAATTATCCGTCTCACGAGTTGAACAGAATTCTGGGTTGCTCGTTCGACATCTGGTTTCCGATCTGAGGTACCTCACTCAGCCGCATGGTCGCAGGATGCGTCCCTCCTGGCCATTACTTTTGGGCCATACGTTGCATTGTACGATTCCATGACAAATGACCTTTATCAGACCCTTGTGTCCCCAAAAGGTAATACCAACAGATCCGCCCATTTTTTAGGTAAAGAAGGACGTTACCTAGTGGTTGCTGGTGAGCACAGTGTAACTCTGTGGGATCTCATAACTCAAACTGGTGAAGTCCGTTGTGCCCTATTTTATCAAATACTAACATCTTTCTTCTTAGTTCGATGGAGTTATAAAGCTCTTTTATCAATCATTCAGGTGGTTCCCCACCCAGTAACAGATTCATTTGCCGTATTCTATACCTCTCCTGGCCAGGAACGTCAGAAGACTCGCATCCTGATTTTCCGCTCTGCGTCACCTACTCCCTTCATTGCGCGCTCCCTTCCTTTCAGAATACGCACTGTTGCCCCATACTTGTTGGCCAGATCGTCTGACCATATTTTCGTGGGCATCACCAGGGATTGGGATGTTGCTCTATTTGGAGACAGTTCTAAGCAAACACAGAAGGAAGGTTCCATTGCTACCGGAATTATTTCAAGCTCTATCCCACAAAAGCGCACACTGTTCCAAGATATCTTCGGTAAAGCTGCCTTTGCAGAAATACCATCTACCACTATTTCCACCAGTGAGACACAATACACCAATCATGGAAAGACGATGAACCCCAACGCGTTCGCTGCCCCTGCATATCTTATGCCGGCATTTGACCATATTTTCGACCAGATAATTGGTGGATTCTTGCAACCTCGGTCAGATGATTTACGGACGGGACTCCCGCCTGATGACGAGGACGTTGATATGGAAGAAGAGCCTGCGGCCATAGCCTTTGATGGTGTTTCCTCCGTGCGGGTTGTATCTCAAGAAGAGATGAGTTTACTTGTAACTCTATTCAGGGACCAGTCAATCGAATGTATGTTTTCAATATTCCACTGAGATAATACTTAATACCTTGACTGTGAAAACATAGGTGCTCTACCAAGTGATGGCTATCCGCCCAAATCGAAGAGTTCTCATGCTCGTCAAACAACAAAAGTCGCTTCTTCACCCACTATCGGTGCAAAGCAAAATTCGCCACATCGGCGCTACCTCGCTGCTAGTTCAGAAATCGATATCACGGCCTCTTCGTCCGTCGAATTTTTAAGTGGTAGGAAAAGAAAGAAGTCGCTGAGTTGATTGGTTACATCTTATACTAAATAATGCCGAGGACAATAATAACGTTTCACTTGTCAAATGAGAAATCCTGCACGAAGGTCGTCTTATTTATGTAAGAAAGCGTCAATGTATCTTTTTTGGTGGTTTTCTTAGTTGCTAGGCGTATCTACAATGTTAACTCCTAGTGATTAGAAAAGAAAGGTCCTAATGCAAGAAACTCTAAGGTATTAATCAACCCCACCGTGGGGCTCAGGCTCTATTGGCCTCCGGACTCGGCCCGGGGCGTCTTGCCCCCATACCCACTGAAACCCGTGAAGGGCGCCCTTTGCGGCCGCACCGCCCGCTACTCGTTGGTTTCCCTTGCATACAATGCCTGTAACTACGCTCTTCTGATTCGTTACCCATCCTATCCTCTGCCCCACCTAAATATACGTGTCGGACTGAACCCATGGACATTCTATCCGCGGAGCCTCGACATTTTCCGTCCACTCGGTCAATGTGCCACTGTTGTGAGTAGATTGTTAAAGGTGCACAACCTAACTGTAGCAACAAAATCACTGGTTATAAGGGTGCGGTTTCCAGGGATGCCAAATGTCGGAACGATTGAAGTATTGCGGCGTGGTCACATTGAAGTGAACGTATTCAAATCAACAACCAATAGATCCATCTCCCATTCATGCAACACATCGTGCAGCTGCTTCAAATATTGTGACTTATGAGAGCCAATTTTATCTAAACCCAGCCAAGAACAGTGCAATTTCAAGTCTACCAAAGACACTCGAGTGCAAGACACAATACCTTCCAGAAGGCAATACCAAATCTGCAAGGATGTGACATCTCCAGCCAGATCTCTGCACATATCTGTTGTGCCATTGGAGCAGAGACCATTTAACAAATGGTGAGCCAACAAAGTGATGCTTTCACTATCTGAATTGCAACATGTCAAACCATGGTTGCTAAGCATATGGTATATAAGGCTTTATCCACAGAAAAAATTGTATGAAAGCTGCTTTCTTGTGAAAGCAAAAAATTCAGCAAATCATTGATCTTCAGCTTGTTGAATAAAGATGATGACAATGTATTGGAATGGACACATGCAAATTCAGTTCTCAATACATTCAGGCTACCCATGGGAACACAGGGCACAAGTTCTTTGAAGGTATGAATAAACAAAGCATTAGAAAGATAGTAGCAGTACTTCACTTTGAATGGCAGTTTGGATTGAAGCCAGACAAAAATTTTTTGCTGAAGGGGTGACCCTGAGAGCAGGTGATGTTCTCAAAAAAGCACAAACCAATCGAGGCCCAAAATGACATCAGGCACATCCACAAACACAGAAGGACAACACAGTAGAGAACCCTATCCATTTGGCATTTAGAGACACAGGCAAACAAAGTGTCTGAGAGGGCATTGATGCAGAGGATTCAAACAAACATCAAGGTAGCTGTCATGACTCATTCTGTCATGACTCATCCCCTGAACCCCCGGACCTCATTTCCAGCCACCTTGCTCCCCCAGAGTTCCCCCCCAACACCCCCTTGAACACCCCTGACCTTTGTTCACCCACAGCACCCACCCTGGCTAACTCCAATGCTTCTTCAGCAAACCCTGACATCCCCCTGGCTAACTCTGACATGTTTCCCCACAGACCTTGATGCTTTCCCTTCCTCTCCTGAGCCCCTGGAACCCTCCCCCACTGTTCCTGATGCCAGCATATGTCACTGGTTTGTCACCCTGACTTACCTGACCAGCTCTGGAGCATCATGACAACCCTGGGGCAGCTCACATTCCCATCTGATCCCATCAGTATATTACCATGGCCCACCCACTGATTGTAACTGACACTCATTGACTCTGCATGACCCCAATGAGCCCTGCCACCAGACCCACTATCCCTGGAGCTGTCCCAGTAGTGAGTATATAAGTCATAGAGTAACATCCCATACTCTAGTCTTACCTACATTACCATGTTCTAATTGTTTGTCTCTTGTGTTTTGTGTCTCTTGTTACATTTTCTCTTATTTCAGTCTCCCAGCCTTGTCTCATCTCTATCTCCCATATTGTCTTGTTATCTTTTTGTATCTCTGCTTCAATTTATTTTCATTCTCATCTCAATCTTGCCTTGACTCCATCTTGTCTCACTTGTCTATATTTCCTTTGTTGTGTCCAAGTCCCCTTCAACTCTAATGCCATTACAAACTCTGCACTTACAATCACAACCTCCCCAAACATTCTTAACCAACTCTGGACCTTGCTATTTGCTCAGCTCTGAAATCCATCAACATCCATTGATCCTCCATCAAACTCTGGCCCCACTCCCATCACTCATGTAGCCTCCATTTGCCTGCACCATCAATACTTGCCTCTGGACTTGTACCTGGAACTTCCCCAAGCCCAACCCTTCCTCATACCTTGTCTTAGACTTCTCTAGACCACTTCAGACTTGCTTGGACCACTCTCCTTGGCTTACCCTTGCAAGTATCTGAAGTCCAGACCTCTCCAAAGTGCTAGGTTATCAGTGCAGGACATCACATCTGCCTAGTAAGGACTTGCCCAGTTAAGCTGAGCCCCCGTGGTCAGCAGAACCTGACAGCAGCTGGCTTCTACATTGGGATTAAAAGAAGCATCAAAGGACAAAACTGCCAAGTAATATTGCCATAGAGGGTAGGATGGTCATTGATAACAAAAGGTAGATACAGAGGTCTTGTGTGCTTTAAAAGCAGGTGCACTTAATTTTATAATGTCTCATGAAATCACAAGAAAATCACAAAATCTCACATTCAGAAATGGGAATGATCCATATATCTTGCTCAAAATATGGAAATTCATTATAATCCCTTTGAAGAAAATTTATTGCTACAGTAGAGGTAGATTCAGATGCTGAACAAAATGGAAAAGTTGGAAAAGGATAAAAGATTGAAATTAAATCATTCCAATCTTCCAGAGTGTACTTTTATTAACTCTCCCCTGGATGCAATGACCATGTCCTCCAAACATGTCTCCAGTGCAAAAGGTTAAGGTGTGAAGATCATTGAAGGTGCAGACTGTAACAGGACAGTTCCCTTTGATGCATGTAAATGTCAAAGAGGAATGTAATATATATAATTTCAAAGGATTGAAGTGGGAAGGGACAAATGCAAATAGGATGCAAAACTGAATACTAGATGGAATAACTTCTGCAGGGAGATGAACTGGTTGAGGAGTGGAGTTGCATGGACTAAACTGACTGATTGAAACAAAACCAAAGGATGAAAAAAAACCAAAGGATGAAAATGAAACCAAAGGATGAAAACGAAACCAAAGGATGAAAACGAAACCAAAGGATGAAAACGAAACCAAAGGATGAAAACGAAACCAAAAGAACGAAAGTACTGAGGAAGGTCCGGCCCGAACGGATCAGCGGGCCGGAGAACGTGACTAACCTTGAATGTTTTGTTTGAATAGAGCTGATCACAAGAATCCTCTACAGAGTAGCGGGAACTTCCACGCCTTACATTGATGTGGTCCCCTCCTGTAGTGTTTTCAGTCATGGATCCACTACCTAGTGCCGTACCTGGCTTTGTCCGACGCGGGGCAGTCCATTTTTATTCTTCTGAACATTGTGTTTTTCCACTTCGCCTCTATCTCCCTTTCCGCAGGAGCAGCCTCGGAGGTGCCCTCCCGCTGGATTTTCCACTTGGACCTGATTTTTTATATCAAGCGCGCCAATTCGAATATCATGATCTGGTACATTCTCCTGCCTGCACTTGTCATCTTACCCTTGATGAATTGTGGTGAGATTATATCAAGCCTATGGTTGGTCTGGTCCACTTTATTCCCTTTAGAGTGCATAGCCTTTCCGCCAGACTCCAGACTTTTTCTTACAATCGCCTTGTTGCGGATTGTGTTAGGTAGAATGTGCGTCATGGTCTCTTCTTTTCCACACACTTGACACACACTTCTGTGTTCCGGTATATCTTTCCAGTAACGTCCCACTTTGTATGCATTGTGGATGGTTTTCCATAGAAAACTCGAGTCTCTTTCGTTAGCGTGCAGTTCTTGAGTGTTTTCTACATAAGTTCGTCTGTGGGGGCTTCCCCGGTCATCTCTTTCACCGTCGACCTGATTGTTTCCAGGTTTACATTTGTGCCCCTTCTCCTGGGTTGCTTCTTATTATCGATAACCCCCTAGATAATAGGCTTGGGTTGCCGTGCTCAGTTGGCACCCAAGTGGTAGAAACCTGGCACGGGGGAGGAGTCTTCGTTAAATTATGTATGTATGTATTATGATAAATATTGTCCTAAGATAATACTAGTAAATAAATATATGATATTGAATTTATTGCTTGGGTCAGCGGTATCCCTCAGACAAAATCGCATCCTCCTCCGGAGTCCTTGTACCGTTAAACATGAAATGGAGCGATGTGGATTTCATGAGCTCAACGCAAGTCTTCTGAAACTCCTGATTGGTCATATCATGGTCCTTTGTTTGTGTAATGTAGACCTTGTTTAAAGGAACACCCAACATTCGACGTTGAACTGCAAACCAAGGTAGTGACCGAATAACTGAGGGATGAGATTCAATGACAGCCAGTTTGGGTGCCAAAATGACTTCTGGTAGAGGGTGCTTCTCATGTGGCATCAACAATGTGCGCGGGTCCAAGACGAATAGTTCAAAGAATGTCGACGGAAGGTTAGCGATGCGTAAATAGGTAAGTTGGGGCATCGAAATAAGCCACTGCACCAGAGCCTTGCTTCTGACCGGTAGGTCGACTGCATACATCGTCAACAGCCTGATTTCGGGGAAACGATTGACGAGGATCTCGTATAAAGGGGAATAGTCCTCTCCCGTCATGTTGATGAATGTCAAATCAACCAGGTTCGGAGCAGTAAAATGTGAAAAAACATGGCGAGCATACTGAGCACTGAAATCGGAAATACAGAGAATCTTCAACTTCGTCATGACGATCTGGAAAGGAGGCAGGTCGTAAAGATCAATTTGGGGACCCGCTCCGTCCAGACAGAGCTTGCGAAGTGCAGGACAACTGATCAAGATCTCTCTGAAACGGGTGATTGTTGGAGAAAGCTCTAGAGGGAGCTTTCTGATATCGATTGTAGAGAGATTCTGTAATATGGAGGTGTTCCAATCAATGTGAACACCGGAGAGGGAGAGATAATGGAGCCTTGGTGTCCCTTTACCGTTGAATAATGCTGTGGGTTGGATATAACCATAAGTGCCATAGTCAATGCGTCCCAATCGATGTATTTCCAGGCGTTCTATGGCCAGCGGAACGTCGGCGGCTCTAAGCTTGTCAAGCAGAAGTGCAATATGTTCCCAACTAGAACCGATGTATATGAGGATACGAATTTGCGAAAGGCAAGTGAGTAGCCTGTTCAACAGGTGGTCCATTTCTGCAAGAGAAATCGGCGTTGTATCTTCGCTACTAATTCGTAAATCCAACGTAGATGTCCCAGCTCTCTCAAGAAAAGCCCAAGAGCGCTTGAAAGGGGGTCTATCACGAAACCAAATTGCGTTCCAGAGAGTGCAATCGCCAAGGGCAACTTGCCTCCAACGTCTACAGGTCCATGTGAGCCAAAGGCGCCAAAGTATACCGGTAGACGGGTTAGGAACGGGCCACACGATCAACCGGAATATATTGGTGAGAATTTCGGTGGGTAAGTCATTAATGCGAAAAATCCGGGGAAAGTATGCAGAGTAGTGGGCACGCGCCAGGACGAGCGATTCCTCGATAGTCAAAATAAGGGATCGGGGTTCACCCAGTTCCTTCGCATCCTCCAGGCTTTTGATACCCTTGATCTGGCTTTCAGTTTCCTTACGTATGAACACGACCTCCTCTGGGGAGGGAACACGTGGAATGTGGTCTCCCATCGCATTGGAATTTATTTGTCGGATACATTGAGCCAGCTGACCGCGCGTTAGTTGTGCAGGCCGCTGCGCAGAAGTGGCAGTCAATCGAGCGCTCGATCGTCCCTTATACACACAAATTGAATCATTTCGACGATACGTTAGTGAGGGAACCATACCTGAGGAATGTGGGAAAATGTGGGAAGGCTTGTCATAATTAATGGCAGACAGAATTGAGTCCTAAATGTCTTCGGAGACAGGGAAACAGAAGAGACGAGCTATTTCGAAGTTGAGCTGTTCGTCAGGACGAAAAATAGAAGGGAATGGGGAAATCATACATGGTATGGCTGGGTAATATCCCGAAGCCAAAGCGGCTTGTTTACACAAATAAATGTTGGCGCCCACACGGCCAAAGAAGCACCCACAACTGTCTCCGTAACTCAGTCATCACATCATCAGCGCACATGGCATCGGAAGCTTACTTTCACTTCAGCAGTGTCTACAGATTGACCTGCAACCAAACACGGAAGGTAAACGGCCAAAGGGAACTAGTTCCTCAGACGTATAAGGCCAAAACCAGGTGGGATAGGAATTGACGGTTAGAAAAATCTGATGAGCAGACGATATTTGTATGAATCTAGCTCCTTTGACACTTGAACAATCGCAAGCCTGTCCGGAGGATGGAAGCTGAGGCCAAGGTAGGCTGGTCACTGTGCCACGTTCCATAGTAGTTCAAGTAAGGGTACCTTCTCTTTTCCAGCTACATGAGTCCACGGGGAGATCCGCAAATTCAGCCATCGATCATCGTTCCATTGTCGTCTCGTTGGTACTTGAGTATCTGGTCCCGGCCAGACAAAGGAAGAGTAGAAGCGGACTTAAAACCTTGAGCAGTCATTAATTTGGTCCACCTTGCCGGGAGTGTCACAGAGTACCAATGGATATATGTGGCATTTTCCGGGTTGTGAATATCCAAAGGGCTATTTGACTGGGGGAATGGAGCCGTTGCAGCCTCAGCTATGTTTGATATTACAGTATTACCCCCCGTAAAAGCATTGCTCCGATATCGTATATCTGAACAACACTGTGGTAATACACCGCGTTTGTCACGTCCAGAGAGAACAAATAAAAACTTTCAGAAAAGGCGTTGAGAAGAAGAGATTGTGACATGAGGCTCGCAAAGTTTTCTTCGCTCACCAACTTGTCTCAACTTGTCTCCCTCGTTTATGATCACATATGTCACATCTTAGATCTCCCCGATCTGGCCGTTTGTGTCCAAACCTTTATTTGGTGTTAATGCACTCGGCTGCACTTATCTGCATAAAAATGTTTCTTGCTGTTGTCGGTACACGTTATTCGGGGAAGTCACAAGTCAGAGACTACTACGTCTCTGTTCATGGTTTTCTGTCTGTTCGGATTGAACGAAATGCCCTGTCTCCGTCCGTCTCAGATGTAACTCTGTTTCACTCCTCGCAGATTCAATCCCTCTAATTTCGAAATCTCTCAGTTATCACTGATGAATTCTGCGGGTCCATTTGGAACCGTTGGGGGTCTTTCAACACCCGATATCAATGCCCTGCCTCCTCAGATGGACATCTTGCCCCCACCGCCACATCCAAGAGCAATCTTCAATGACAACACTTTGGTGTTTCCTTCTGCAATAGAGCTGTTACAATATGTCACGAAGAATTGGCAGCTTAATTTTGTCACCATAGATTTGCGCACTCAGGAGCTGATCAAATTGTTCGTCAGACGTCCATTTTTCATGCTTCTTAGTATAGATGGACCGCTGACTCTTCGCTTCATGCGATCAGGAGAGTAAGTTTATCGAATTCTTTGCGAATAGATCCTAAACAAATCAACGATTAGGGAATCTCTCGAAAAGTTCGTTAGAGATAACGATCGTGTTAGCTTTGGCGTCGGCGTCTCCGATCCGGCAGAGACGGATTTTGACGAATCGTCCTCTTTGTTGAGCTTGCGAGATCTCGTGAATATCCACGTTTTTAACTCATTCAAGACTATACCCAGCCTCCACAAACATCTTGAGGAGCTGAATGTGCTTGATCCGGAAAGACTACGGCCTGGATGGGACGCTTACTTCATGGTGTGAACTATTTGCTAACGATTCATTCTTTTGGACCTAACAACTCTACATCAAGACTCTAGCCTCTCTTGCATCTCAAAGATCCAACTGTATGAAACGTCGCGTCGGCGCAGTTCTTGTACGCGAAAATCGTGTGGTCTCTACTGGGTAAACAGAGCCTGGTCTCTCCATGTGTGACGTGTTGTGAACAACCTAGGTCTACACAGGTACAATGGGACACCACGAGGATTGCGTAATTGTAACGAAGGCGGTTGCGCAACATGCAATGGGACAACGCTTGTTCCAGATGTGCTGGTCGAATGTGTGTGCTTACATGCGGAAGAAAATGCTTTGTTGGAAGCGGGTAGGGAGCGGGTCGGGCCAAATGCTGTTCTGTACTGCAATACGTTCGCAGCTTCCTTTACAAGCACATTTTATCCATTGATTGAACACTTTTTCAGCTGCCCGTGCCTCAGGTGCACAATCAAAATAATACAAACTGGTGTCAGGGCAGTCGTTTACAATCTGACATATAAAGTGTATGTCTCATTCTCTATCCCACTTAGTCGTGTCTTATGCGTAACAGGGACGAGATATCTGCTTCGCTCTTTAAAGAGGCCGGTGTGGAGCTCCGTCGATACAATTCACCAAAGGACTTGAAGATGTGAGAGTAGAACCACAGGCCCTGTATTACACAAGGAAGTACAGTCCATTTACATATTATGCAATATGATATCCGCATTGGACCTGATGTCCCACCGTGGCGTTGTTAAGAATTTCATACTAATGTGTATGCTATCCATGGTTGAAGAAAGCACAAGCCAAACTGCATCTGCTTCCTTCTTGCCTACAGCCAGATACAGATCTCGGGCGCACTGCTGAAGCTCTTCGTGAGCTTTTTCGTGTAAAAACCGTCGGAAAGCCAGTAAAAGCTGCCAGACAGAGGTCTCTTGGAAATGTACTGCTGTCACAGCTGCAGTCATAGTCTTGATTACTGACCGATAAGTACGATGAGAATGTGTATAAGCTGATTCGGTTCCAACAACTTCGATTCCTCGTCTTGAAAGAGCATTTGTTGCATCAGCAGCATCCAGATGGCTCAGAAGTACACGAAATCTAGGCCAAACATCGTCCCAGATCTTGCGAAACATGGAACTCCCGAAATGAGTTGCAAGAGATTCCACCAAAGAGGCAGCAGAACTAACGACAAATGACTCAGAGTCGCTTAGTCTGTTTAAAATGAAAGGCCATGCGTAGTGGATAGAAGGTAATAGAGCAGATTCGGAGAGCACCGGAATAGATGAGGCCAACAATGAAAGGACTCTAGCCCGAATAACAGGAGAGCTGTGTGTAAGGAAATACAATGAGCGCCACACAATCTGCTTAGTTAGTACCTGGATGGGAGTGAGAGGTAGATCTACATTTGGATCAGGCTCTTGTGCAGCGACAGTGTCGTCTGCAGGATCAGGCTCTGACGTTTTGTGTCCCCCCCAGGCTTCCCTTGGAACAGGGCCATAATCAGTGGTATCGACTTCATCGATAGGCAACTGATGCCTGCGCGGTAGCCAGTCCGAAAAGATGTCCATTGATGCGATGCGCCCTTCCTCATCAGGTAGTTCAGTTAAAACTGGCGGATCGCTGCCTCTATCTTCTTTGACGACATCAACCACATCTCCTAAGACCTCCACCAGCCCTTCCACGACAATGCTGTAACCATGAAACTCGTCCAGTCGATCAAAACACTCCTCTACAACGTCACCAGCACGTTCCACGATGTCGCTGCCCACAAGACGAACCATGAGCGATAATACTTTCGTGACCTCGATATCGAGCCACCTGCGACTGAGCCTGCGAGATATAGAGTCAAGGGCGTAATCAAAATTGGAAAGGAGGAGATTGGCTGAGGATGCATAAGAAGTCATAGTGGCGGTATAGTTCAGGGTTGCGAGCGCCGTAGAGGAGAGGCATACATCAGGAGAGATAAGAGATCGTAGGATTGGATATAGAGTGTACAGCAATAATGGCGTAAATTGGGCTTGTAATATCCCCGCTGACACAGCGAGGAATTGAAGCGACAGCGATTTGTGAAGTTCTGATTGCTTTGTCGCCGTATTTTGCTTGACTAATTTTCGGGGTGTTATCCGCAAATTCTCGTGGACGGTATCTATGCCCTTCGTATGCTGGACCAGTGTTTGTGTCGACGAACCCCGCTCCTCCTTGAGTATCGATTCGATTGGTTCGGTCTCGTCAGCTTCATCCCAGAGCTCTGCCACACTCCTCACCAATGAACGGACTAGTTTTGTTAAACGTTTACTTCTCCGTCCAGGAATCCCATTAGTTCTGCTCCCCCGACTCAAAGATACTTCTGCAACTCCTTCAAGGAGACGACAAGCACACCACATGGCTGTGACTGACCTACTGCCTGTTCCACTCAGACCGACATTTGCAAACCATTCTACAGAGAATAAGCAGTTATCCTCACTTGCGCGACCCAGTGCACGGAACATCCTTTCCAGGGCCTGCTTGGTGGTGGTCGAAAAAACATTCTTGAAGTCGATCTCAGGGAAGTCCTCCCATTGTGTTATATCTGTATTGCTCTCCAACATCAACCGAGCAGAAAAGGCCATGGTGAATGTGGCTGAAGGCTTGCTGAGTTCTAAAACGGATAATAGACTCCAACCCCATTTTTCGATCCCTCCAGAGGGCCCGAGAAGTCTTCCTATCCCATTCGAGATGAATAAAGCTCCCTTCTTTGGTTCCACGGATGACAAGAGCCGACAGACCGCCTCAACGATTCCTGCGACATGTTCAACTTTCGCATCGGCATGAATAGGAAGTAACCGCGGCAAAGCCAGGAGACTGTCATTGGTAATGTGTAACAACCGGTCCTGCAAAGGAAGCTGTGCCCCCGACGGGGTCATGAGAAGCAATGTCAATGATTCACGAGACTCGGTGGAAACAGACGGGAAATCGGAGTTGGTTAAAGAGAGCAACCAATGGAGGAGCAGGGGCTGCGCCTCTGGCAAAGTCATAGAAGTATCCCTCAAAAGAGTGGTAGATAACTTGGAGACGGCCAGAAGGGCTGATGGTGTTGAGTGGGTCACAAGAGGTGCGAGGGTATTGAGTGCGATCAGAAGTTGAGAAGATGTCCCTCGAAGCCAAGATGGTGTCCGTAAAGTTGCAAACGGTCGTGATTCAGAGAGAGGTCGGTCTGGTCGGCCCATTGTTGCGCGCGCAAGATCTTCGAGATCGGCGACAGCGTGAATAGCACCTTCTTTTGCGCATATTCCATTTCCCAGTGCCCGAACGATGGCGAGTTGCATAACTTCCAGTGAACCGGAAACAACTTCACCACTAGCCCATCCTCTCTTGGTGGATGTACCAAGAGCAATTCTGGTCATCCGGCTCACAACGCCCGGAAGGATGGAAGGAATGAGACCGTCTGAAGCATAAGTTTCGATAATTAAAGATAGTATAGAGAGAGAAACGTGTTGCAAAGGAAGATGCGGTGTATCCACAATAACGAGAAGCGAATCAAGAGTTTGTCCAAGGATGGGAAGAAATTTGTCAGTTCCAGTCACTGTTTTTAACATCTCCAAACGTGCTTGAGTACGATCAGAGAGAGTTGTGGCGTTTGAAGTAGTTTGATGCGTCGGGACGCGCAGAAGTGCAAGTAGGCACCTTCCAGCTGCTTCTTTAGTTTCGTCATCGCGTGTCCTGCCTTTTCCCCTCCCGTCTATCCCAGCGATGACAGCTCCACAGAGTATGAATATTTGCTCCCAGATAGATATATCACAGTCCCACCACCAGTCCTCGCAAAGGATACTCAGTACAATGAAGACCTTTTCCAATATCTGATCAGGAATGTCAAACGCAGTGTTGCGGCGAAGCAGCGTCGAAACTGGGAAGAATGTGTACGATATAAGGTCCGGAGTTAGCACAGTTCCTGAAGACCTGACGTCTAACAGGATCGTGGTCAATTCCCCCAGATATTTTAAAACATCAGGGATTGAATTAGGCGTTAGGAGTGAAGCGCCCAATAGGGGCACACAGACTATCCTCAACTGCAGCAGCAATCAGGAGCAAACACCTTGCAATTTGTCACTACGCACCCGCCTGAATATATGCCGGTTGAAGTCCTGGCTAGCCATTTGTCACCATAAGGGACTTCGAAGCCAAGTTGGGGTTTCGCTTGGCCGCGTCACGTGCAGCTCAGCTATCAGTCGTCCATTAAAATTTTAAATCTATACATGACAATGTGTTACCTCGATCAACGGTATATATTTGGTGGTGCTAATCTTTTTCTGCGAACATTTGTTACCCAGTCCTCGGGCGCGGAGTGATGAAAAAAGAACAAATACATCACATGATAACTCGTGACGTGATCGAACTCTCATTCATAAATTGTCATGTACATACGACAAATTTACAAGCGCTTGGACTTCAAAACTGCGAAAAAAGCTTCTTTCTTGTCCGTCTGGTTACGGGGAGCTATAGGATTCTTTCGATTTTCATTCATATTGACTAGAGTTCTGTTTCATTGTGCGCCGCCTCAACCCAACAGTGTAATCGGATATTACGCGGACACCCTCATTTTATTACCATATAATCATCCGATCTAGAATGACAATCCAGCAACCAAGATTACTCTTCATAGACTCCTACGACTCATTCACATACAAGTACGTTTTTATTCAACACCTTCCACCTACGAATTAATCAATGAAGACAGTCTCGCTTCCGCATGTCGACGATTGATCCCCAGCTGTGTCATCTTCATCATCAAAAACGATGATCTGACGATTCAAGAACTCCTACCCTACCTTCCGTATTTTTCTGCCATTATTGTCGGCCCAGGTCCGGGTTCTCCAGACAATCCTTATGATATTGGGATTGTCGGAGACATTTGGAAGGTCGAAGACGCACATTTACTTCCAATTTTTGGGGTATGTCTGGGACTTCAGAGCCTTGGCGTCGAGTTCGGGGCACGTCTTCAAAGATTGTGTGTTGTGAAGCACGGCCATGTATCGACTATTCACCACTCAGGGACAAATCTTTTCAAGGGGAGCGGATCTTTTGACGCCGTCAGATACCATTCACTTCATGTAGTGCTTGCCAAGGACGGGGAACTAGAGGAACTCGCCTGGACAAATGATGAGAATGATAATGGGCATATCGTCATGGCTGCCCGTCATAGGATACGTCCATTCTGGGCAGTTCAGTATCATCCGGAGTCATTCTGTACTCAGAGAGAGGGTGCGGAGGTTCTTGAAAACTTTTGGCATCTTGCACAGGAGTGGACCAGGATAAATGGCAGGAATGTTCGTCCATGGGATGCTTCCAGCAAACACAAGTTCAGAAACCCTTGGCCACCCATTTCATCTCCCTTACCTCTCCTATCACCTTCTCTTCGGATTGTCCAAACAACCGTCCTTGGTTTACCCGGTGTTACCGCGACTGCTATCGCAGAAATATTTGGGGCCATGGACGATGATCTACCTTTCGCAATGCTAGACTCTGCCGCCAAACCTGGCCGTTTCTCTATTGTTGCCGCTCTACTGCCAACCTCTCTTCAGATCACCTACAATATTCAAGATAATTTTCTAACTCTGAAGCGAGGGAAAGTTTCAGTTCGTGAGGAATTAGGGGGGCATGACGTATGGTCATGGCTCGCGAGCTTCATGCGAGCGCAGCAGGCCGAGGGATGTCCCGAAATACCTTTTTGGGGTGGCCTTGTCGGGCAATTGAGCTATGAACTTGGTGTTCAAGGACTACACATTCCCACAAAATCCCAGTTCAACCCAACCAATCGCCACCCAGATGTTAATCTCATCTTTGTAGAGCGAAGCATCGTCCTGGACTCTGTCTCTGATAAAGTCTACATTCAGTCTCTTTTGCCTGGGGATGATGCATGGATCTCGGAAACGAGCACTCGATTGCTTCAATCTGCGATCAATGTCAATCCCTCCACCTCGATCTCATCCAAAGTCATTCCTCCACCCGTTATCATGCTACCAGATCGAGCTCGATATATTGCTCGTATCAATCAGGCTAAAGACAAACTATTTGCAGGCGACTCTTACGAGCTCTGTGTAACCGCCAACACTCATGTCTCCATTCCTGGCTGTTCTTCCTCAACCCCGACATCCTGGGAGCGCTATAAGCTACTTCGGCGAATGAATCCAGCGCCTCATTCAGCCTTCCTTCGTCTACATCCCTCTACATTTCTATCATCCTCGCCCGAGCGGTTTCTCTCCTATTCACGGCCTCCGGATTTAGTGTGCCAGTTGAGACCCATCAAAGGCACTGTACGCAAAGTACCGGGAATAACTCGTGCTGTCGCTGAGGAACTTCTAGCCAATTCCAGAAAGGAGGTTGCCGAGAACCTGATGATAGTAGATCTTATCCGTCATGATCTGCATGGTGTCATCGGAGACGGCGTTCAGGTCAAGCAGTTCTGTGGTGTCGAAGAATACGAAACTGTATGGCAACTAGTCAGTGTCATAGAAGGCAAGGAAATTTCAAATGCAGCCTGCGACGCGGATAGTAATGTTGGTTGGGAAGTTTTACGTCAATGTCTCCCTCCCGGTATTCATGCCCCTTATCACTTTTTACTTGAACAATTAATCTACTTCAACTTTCAGGAAGCATGACGGGTGCGCCAAAGAAGCGTAGTGTTGAGATTCTTCAAACTCTGGAAGACGAAGAACGAAATTTATACTCGGGTGTCTTTGGATACTGGTGCGTTGGTGGAGGAGGTGATTGGTCCGTCGCAATACGCAGTTGTTCCAAGTATGACCACCCTCACCGTCGCGAAAGTACACCCTCGTCTTGGACAGAGGAGTGGACAATTGGTGCAGGTGGTGCCATCACTGCTCTCTCAGATCCGAATGCTGAGTGGGATGAAATGATTCTTAAATTACAGAGTGTGCTGAACTCGTTTGATGTCCACCACTCAAACCAATAACAGAAATACTTACCGATTTTAACTTCGAGTTACTATTTCCAAGTCTTATGGCCGTTGCGCCTAGAGTCTATGCTCCTTATGTACGTCTCCCAAGCAGCAAAAATAGATACCTTCCCAGTTTATATAGGATTCTTTGCATTGTGTCATCTGGCAAGGTTTATCCCTTCCTACTCATCATTTTTTAAGGAGACGCTATCAACCAGCGCGGCTGTCAGATGCATCGCCTTGAAATAGCGCCCTCGAAATATCACCCCAAGGGTGTGAAGCGTCTTGGCACAACTCAATAAAACACAGTAAGTGTGGATACACTGTGAGTTCTGCTACGATATTCCTACACCATGAGAGCAATATGCCTCAATTCGCTGTTGTCCCTGAGTTGTGTCCATTGGAGTTCATGAGAAACTTACTTCTGAACATGAACACCAACTTTCATGGGCTCGTAGATAGAACACTCTTCTTCTTGGCCCGAGTGAGCTTGTTCCTGTCGAATCAGTTGCGCGCGTGAGGAAAGTTCCGGAATCGGTTTGAGGTCAAAGTCAGAGCTGAGGTGCCAGAAGAAAGTCGAGGATATACGAATAAGGGGACGATCTGGGTATTGAGTTTTGCGAATCTCAATGGTCTAGAAAGAACCTTGTGATACAATTATTCCGTACGATAACCAAGTAGAAGCCATACCGATAGTGTCGTCTCATTCACAACGACCTCGTGGAAACCGGCCTTGATCAATCCACCCGATATGTGTTCTAACTGTTTCCCTGCCTGTACGAGAAGGTAATTACCCTCTGGAATCTTGACCGCAATCCGTTTTCCGGTGTTTCTAGCCCATATGTGAAGGCCAGGGTAACGAGAGCGGCCATGGATGGTCAAAAAATTGAGGTCTGTGTGAAATCCTGCAAGAATAGTGTTTTTCTTTCCATACTTGACGAGATCCGACGCGGTCGGCGCCAGGAGATGAGGGCTTAGAGACATTATGAAAAAAATGTGAACTTTGTTTATCAAGATGACATACCCATATTTCCCCGCGTCCCTGAAGGTCTCTGCAGGTAGATCTAAGCCTATAGCTGCCATCTCAGCAAGGCTCGAAATGCTTGAAATAGCTATTTTCAATTCAGCAATCCATTCGACAGAGGTACATACGCGCTCTTCATGGAGTTCCCCCATTTCTGCATGATAGGAGTCCAACGCTCTCGTATCCTTTCGCCCTGGGGAACAACGTTACTTGCATTTAAACCAGGGAACTGGGTCGCATGTGGAGCCCTCTCTCCCATCCTCCAGAAGAACCTGCATTTCGGATCTGGTGCGTGAGCTGTAATATCCAAAGGCCGCTCCGCAGGATCAAGCTTCGCAATAATACGAAGACAGGGCTCATCGACAGCGCATTTAGGTTTCTCTGTATTCTCAAGTGTGACACCAATTTGGTAAGATAACTCGGGTCGCTCGTCCTTTTTGAGTTCCTCGATGGGCTGAGCAAAGTAGTCTTCTAGAAGATCAAGGAATGTGGTATTGTCTGACTCGGATACGCGGGAGTCGTGGAGTATGAGGGCTCCATAGGTGATAAGTGCACCAGCCGCCTTATGAATCGGATAAGCTGATGAGTCCTCGGTGATTGGGAGAAACTTGCCTTCCTACACTCATCAACGACCTTGTCGGAGTCGCGAGGTTCAGACAGAAAGAGATCGAGATCAATGACTGGAAGGTCCATAATCATGTCCTGGTGTTGGTATAAGGAAAGCAAGGCTGCTTAATTATAATCACAAGTATCGGATAAGTAATATCGCACCGCCACAGCAACGGTGAGTCGGAATGATCTGTACAAATAATAGAATATTGAATATTTCTAAGTCTTAACCATCACCCTCGTCTCATTCACACCTTGTGTATCCGTTACAATGATAAAAGTACGCTGGAACTGGTTGCGTACTGCTCGATAATTGACCTCAAATCCTTTCTCTAGATCTGGAGCATGAAGAAGAACGAGGATGCGGCAGCGAAGAAGAAGCCGAAGACCAGTGCAGCCCAGATTCGCGTCCAGAAAGGTCACCACGTTTTGCTTCCACAGCGTTCTTTTGACAACGCTGATATGCAATTAGATTTAACCGAACTGGATCTGCCATCGACAATGAAGACAACTTTCCCTGATCCCGCTGATCTCCTCAACTTCACGCTCACTATCACTCCAGACGAGGGTGAGTCTAATACGGATTAAAATACGTTTTAAAATCATACAATGTGGCTTGCAGGCATGTACAAGGGCGGAGCTTTTGCTTTCTCCTTTGCTATCAATACCAACTACCCACATGATCCTCCCAAAGTCAAATGTACGCAAACGGTGAGGCCTTGTACCCTTCTGAAATGCTACTCTGACTCAATACGCTTCGTTTGTCCTAGATTTACCATCCCAACGTTGATCTTGAGGGCAACGTCTGCCTGAATATACTTCGTGAAGACTGGAAGCCAGTCCTCAACCTCAACTCAGTCATGGTTGGGCTGCAATACCTATTTTTGGAGCCCAATGCCGATGATCCTTTGAACAAGGGTAGGGATACCTCAACTCTCCATTATTGCTTCCTTCGGATAATTGATGGTTTTCTTAGATGCTGCTCAGGAAATGAGTAGAAACCGTGAACAGTTCTTGCAGAACGTCAAGCAGTCGATGCGTGGTAGCCATATCAAGGGTATCCAGTACGATAACGTACTTGTACGATGACTTGGATCTGCAACTCTTTTTGGTTTCTGTCGACTGTGTCCTTTTTCATTCACATATTCATCCGTGCTGTACATCTACTCATACACATTCATCCGCTACACATACCACCTACCGTTTCTGTTGCATCATTTCTGGTTATCATCACAATAGAGATTACATGCACATGGAAACGTTGGTCCTTGATCTATTGATCGACTGCTCTCCCGTCAAGACACATCCAAAGCATCTTCTTTAGCTGCCTCTGTATGTGGTGAAAGAGTACGGGCTGATCAATAATGGGATATGATAGTGTTCTTCAGGTTTGTTAATGGTAAACGTTATCTATGAAACCAATGGGCAGTGCAACCAGGCTTTGATACAACGAATTCAATCACCTCAACCCAAGGGTAGAATGAAGGACGTTGGGTCTTGTCAAAATACTCTTTCGTTTTAAACACTATCTTGTAAGTTTGGCCAGCTTGGAGGGCGGTCCTCTCTTTTGCTTCCTCTTCTGAACCAATCGAGGGAAGAAGGTCGAAGCAACGACCATCGGAGTCAGTCAATCTTCAAGAGATGAACGAAGCTCCATTTGTTAGAAGTCGCGGCTCACCCCTTGGCAAGAGGGTGGAAGATATCAGGACCACCCTCTTTGGAGACCTCAAGGATTTGGAGACGAATAAAGACACCTGGTGCAGGCTTTCCGGTGGAGGAGTCTAGGACTGAAGAAAATCGTCACGACACGAAACGAAAAGGCGCATCCACGCACTGTGGCAGGTAATAGGTGATTTCGTCATGGCGCACAATCAGATCGCCTGTTATCATTACATAAATATATGACCAAAGTTTTCAAACGAACTCTATAATCAAACGATAAGTTTTGTGTTTTGTCATGACTGCACCGCCATTGGGCAAGTATCTGGTTTCTACTGGTGAGCAGTCCAATACACAGCCCAATTACTATATTGACAACACACAAGAGAAAAGGATCCGCGATAAAGCCGTCAAAAATCTTTCCGTCTTTCTGTCTGAGTCCACAAATGTCCTTCCAAAGTCAGATATGGACAAGCTATGGAAAGGCATTTTCTATGGCTTCTGGATGTCCGACAAGCCTCTTGTCCAGCAAGCGCTGGCTACCGAACTGTCAGATCTCGTGCTGAGTATATCTCAAACGACTTCTGCTCTTGCGTTTTTGCGTGGTTTTTGGGAAATGATTGTCCGGGAGTGGAATGGCATTGATCGCCTACGGTGCTATCCTACATCTTATCCTTCTGTTTGTTACTCATACCCCAGACCAGGATTGACAAATATTACATGCTTGTCAGGAGATTTGTCAATGCCTCTTTTCGTCTCTTGGTAAGAACTGAATGGGACACAAACGTAGTCAAGGAATATAATGACATGTTAACTACGTCGGGAGGGCCTTTGTGGTACGCTGATATCATCCTCTTTTCTTTGACGAATACCTGACCATATCAGCCCTTCTGACCTTAGAGTTCCGACTGGCCTGACATACCATCTTGCCGATATATATGTTGAAGAGCTTGACAAAGTCCTCTCCCTTTCAACATCTCCAGCAGATATTTTGCCGGCCCCCTTACATCCCTTGCTTATGCCCTTTCTTTCACTTGCAGCCCAAACTCCTGTAGCCGTGACATGCAAACGGATACAATCTTCACTCATAGATCCTCTCTTCTCTGCTCTCAAAACACTTTCAGACGAAGAACAGCCCAAGTCAAAACGAGCACGATTAGCAACGACCGGAAATCAGCCTGGCTTGTACCCATGCGTTGTTATCAACTCTTGTTACGAGGATCCAAAGACAGAAGGCAGCATATACGGCCATACGCTGCGAAAAAAGCTGTTGAGGTTGGTATTCGAGATCGCGAGTCAGCCGGAAACGCGCGATTCAAATCGCAGAAAGTTGTATGCTTCTTGGAAGGATAGCGCGGAAGAATGTGAAGAGGAATGAGTCGGCAGTGGTCCTACCGATGATATTCGCCCCTTATATATACATTATGTACATGCAATAATCAGATTTTCTTGTCTTTCCAAGTTTGCGCCATGCGTATATCCCGCGGGTTGGAATTTTTTCCAGGCTGTGACGGACGCGTGACATACTTGTGACGGACGCGATTCACGCTCAACTGCAAACTGCGGACTGTTCTATTGCTATCCACTTGAATGAAAGGTTATTATCATGGCGTCGGCACAAATGAGCACAATGCGGCTGCCTCAGAATACCTATTATCGTAACTCTTTCGCTCCCCAACAACAACCAGCTCGACCCGCGGCGGACATTCGGGACGACTACGAACGTGAGTATGATTACCTGCTGCAAGACAGTTCACGCTTAATATATTTCAGGTTGGTACACAGAGGGTGTGCCGAGCAACAGAATGTCATTATCGCTCCGCTCCGGAATACTTTCTGAGGTTGGCTGGGCTTTAGATCGACTATGTCGCCTATGCTATAACGAATCCTTCTTGTTGACCAGCATTCCTGGGCTTATTGATGGGTTATTTGACTGGCCCGAATGGTACATTGCAGAAGGATACAGACATTCTTCAGATGAGAATTTCCTTTTCTCACCGCCGCATGATTACTCTCGCAAGCGTCGATATGCCCTGGAATCTCTTTTCGTTCTACGCAACGTCGCTCTATACGAACCGAACGCGTTGGAGCTTGCCAATCATTCACATACCCTTCCACTAATTTTGACTGCACTCAGTACTTTGCAACATGACAGGGATGAAGACTCAGAATTTATGTTGAACATCATCGACCTATATCATATTGTTGCTGCAGCAAAAATCGTCATCCTCCCCACGACGCTACCCGCTTATAATCCTCTACATTCACTGACTAAGACTGTCTCGCAATCTTCTAACCGTTCAATGATTATCGCTGCTTTCACAGCACTTACTGTAACGCTTTCAAATCCTGTTAATACCACAAACATCTCTGCCGACTCTCCGACACTAGCCGCTTCCATCAGATACCTTCCTCTCTTCGCGGATAAACCTTTGGTGGATGCCTGCTTGAACTATATATATGTGCATATTTCAAGCATGGCTATGGCAAAAGCCTTCTTGCTCCGCTCTGATTTACCTGCGGTACTTAGAATCCTGGTTACACTTCTTCTCGATGAGCAGGAGAAACTCGAAGAAAAAGTCGTTCAGGACATTTCTGGAACCATCCATACTGTTCCAGCCGTAACACTGTTGACGCGGGATCACATATTGACAAAGGAAGAGTTAGACGAGCTTTTGGGAAAACCTGAGCCTCAACGGTGTTATGACTGGTTTGTACTATCCTTGAATCCCTACCCAATTTCGCATCTAAATCACGAGCTAGGATGAAAGCTATGTTCGTCGCGAAGCCTGATGGTGAGGTCACTCAAGTCGATTTTTGGAATCTCTACAAAGATGTTTTCTCGCCACACGCCGAACAATATCCTCTTCTTGTTGCCTCGGACGTCATCAAGAATGTTAATGCTGTCTTTCCAGAGGCACAGGCGATGGTTCTTCAAGGCCCCGTTCAAAGGTTCATAGTGCGGGGCGTCGATAGGCGGAAGGACGCAGTCGCGAATGAACGTTTCAAGTGCCAGTGGAACCGTTCAGAATGCTCTGTGTCCGTCTTCTCCACTCCAGGCGAGCTTTATGAGCATCTTCTAGGACATTTGACAGCGATCGAGTTATCTGAGTCGCCGTGTTTGTGGTCCACATGCCTCAGGGATCCAATGCCCAAATCTAGCCTCCGTTCCCATGTATTGACCCATCTTTCTAGTCACCAGCCTCCTACAAAGCATCCATCGCAGAGTGATACGATCACGCTGCCTTCCAATGATTCATCTTATCCTATAGAAAATCCCACCATCAGGCTACCACCCCCACCTCGCAGCACAACTATCGCCTTCCAAAGGCCACTCGTGGACCCTCCTTCAATAGCCCTCACTGCGTTACTGTGTCTCCGCATACTTTTCCGAACATCGTTCGCTTCGGCTGACGCTGCACCTAGAGTCGATGCCGATCACTTCGGTTTCCCTGGTGTTGTAGAGGAGCAGGACGATCAAGATTTCGATGGAGCTAACGAAATTGGGGAGACTGAGAGGGAGGGTGAGAGGCGGGGCCGACAGGCGTTCGTTTCTGTACAAAAGCTTCTTGAAGAAGTACGCATTCGAGATGATGTACTGATGGGTTGGGTATTTGAAATGGTTGATGCTGGCTCTATAGGCGTGTACTAGTAATATATTTTCACGACAAATGTGTCTATGATGACATCCTGTGTTCGACTGTGCTGTGCAGCAAGTTGTGATGTTTTGAGCTGCTTGCAGAAAGATCTAAGTGCCATCCAATACCGAATTTTGTCCTTTTAGCCGAACGCTGCGCTCTCATCAGCGATTACTATCACCTTTCATTTCATTCCGATGGACTCTGGACATTTCTCTAACCAGGTCACCTCTAAGTACATCGTGATCTACACGAAACTCTTGGAAGGTCTCCCTCCACATCAAATTGCCCCGCACGAGGATCGCAATCAGTTCTTCACCAATCTCTTTAATCTCGACGTGAAGAGTGAATATCTACGAGGCGAACTTAATCGTCTGTCCAAAGAATCCTGTCTCGGCAGCCACAAGGTGCGTTGTTGGCCATGCATTCATACTGTGTATCCATTGGACACCAGTAGCCTTTCTTGAATATGTTATTTCGAGAATGTTTGATGCAGGCGCGTGACGCTCCTCATGCAGACATCAGGAAAGCGCACGCCCTAGAAACGCTTTCGATAATTCTACGAAGTATCTTGAGCAAGAATCTCAGTGGATGGGAGGTTATGGAGATTCTGGGGGGAGGCGTGGGTCAGAGTGATGATGTCTTTATGGTAGGCTAGGCTGAAAACGCGTTATTCGCTGACCCTCTTCCATAAATCATAGATATTGACTAACTTGGTGGAGGACGGCATGCAGGATGAAACGGCACCGCGTATGTCCTTCGTGTTGATCACTATGGGCCCATTGTATTTGAACCTGTTCTAGTTAGCATCCGGCACCAGGGTTTACAAATCGCGCTCATATACATGTGCTCAATTGGACAGCTTAGTCCAGGGGCGTATTTCCTTCGTTGTGATCTGTTTTCGTCAATTACTACAGTGAGTCCTATCAGTAGTTTACCTTTGATTGATACAAGTCATCTTCTCTAGTTTATCAAAAGTTGTGACAAAGAACGATTTGTATCAGAAGCTGCTCTCTTGCTAGCGATTCTTGCCAATTTCCATAAGTCTGATGCTGGGAAATTGAATCCATATTTGAAGTGCATCAGGTCAACTCAGGATGCAGAGCTCATGCGCAAGATATGCTGGGCAGTCAATAAGGAGCTTATGTCCTCAATCCAGTGAGTATTTCCTTTCCAGGAACGTCATTGAAACCGAAAGTGTTGTAGAAGTTACATGGATATTCCGGACGATTCCTTCAAGTCCATATTCACAACGACACTTGGGTCTATGTTTGCTTCGTTACGCTCTGATCGAACTCTTTCGACTACTCTAGAACCGTCTCGGGAATTGTTCAAGAATCAGTGGGTATGGACACCAGTCACGAACCATCTTGCTGACGAGAACGCTGCAGACCTATAATAGACGCTGTCTTTTTATTGCCGATATTCGAATTACTACGCGCCAATTCTTTGTTTCCGGCCATCATAGTGGAAGACACATCTCTAGATAGGGATACACCTGGACATTTTCCCCCACTATTACATACCATTTTGACGTTATCGTCGTATATCCTAACGCATGCTACCTCGGCCTCGTCACCACGTTCACTCTCCTATGCCAACCTTTCTCTTCATATCCTTCTTGCGTTGGTGGAAAACGATGGTGTAATGGGTGTCATGATCCAACCTTCTGCAACAGTTATCCCGATCTGTCGTCAGGTGAGATGGCCTTCTATGACAATCTTGTTTCCCAGACTGACATCGTGTGAAAGAAATTGCCACATTTACCAGTCATCCAACCAAGGCAGCCAGTAATCTGCGCACTACTGGATTGTTGTGTACTCTGGCTACGCCACAATCTTCACAAACGTCTTGAGATCTATTGTTATATGTAAGCATTTCGATTGATCTTCTTTCTTTTCCTCATGACGGCTAATTTCCAAGGATTTGTATCCAAGTCTGCTATCGCGTGGTGTGGTCTCTTCACAACTGTCGTTCACGCTTAGGTCCGTAATATTTCATGCTCCGGACGAATATGGAGGATCAATATTCTATATTCCAATCTTATTAGAATATGTATGGAAGGACTTATGGGCTGCTCTTCTTGGATTGTTGGGCTTTCTCACCACCTAGATCGACAGCCTTGACACCACCGCTGGAGTCGAACAAATCGTGCGCGAGGTACGAGATGCTGCTTTTCGGACATCACTCATTTTGTCTCAATTGTTATTAAGACCATAGTCTTGTTGTACCTCTCTTTAATCAAGTCGGATGGGTATCTGCCTTCCCCACAAGCTTTACACGAGTTTATTGTGCGTGATGTCATAGGTTCCATA
This sequence comes from Termitomyces sp. T153, assembly GCA_018296165.2. NCBI lineage: Eukaryota > Fungi > Basidiomycota > Agaricomycetes > Agaricales > Lyophyllaceae > Termitomyces > Termitomyces sp. T153. Next base: position 101,244 of record JACKQL020000101.1, read on the forward strand.
TTTTTGGATAACGGTTGATTTTCAAAATCTAGTACGAGCTCATTCGGTTCGCATCAATTCTTAAGAGCCAAGAGTCGCTCTTAAAGTCCTTGACGGTGGCCCCACAGCAAGACTCACGTCAAGCGACTTGGATCAAGAGGTCAACGGAAGCATTAGCATCAATCACAGAGCTCGTAGATTTTTACCAAGGCAAGGTAACCAAAGCGAATGCACGGACGGCGAAGGCAGCGATGAGTGTCGTAGCAAGGGAAATTGAAACAGATGGATTGTACACTACAAAAAATGTGTGTGAACCACAAGCCCCGTGAGTGAGATATACGTGAAAGGCCAGGAATGGAGCTGACGGAACGTCGGAATTGTTGCGGAATTCCGTCCATAGAGGCTGTTCCGACGACGTTCTCGGGTTTGCTCGATACGGATGTACTGATGGGCTGGCCCTGATGCCATAATCAAGAATGATGTCATGTGGCTAAAAAAACTTTTTGTCCCGCTGGAATAGAGCACTAGCGCTGGCTGATGTCGCGTTGACTCCTTGTCATCCTGGTCACTCAAGACATGGAGAATCATATCCAGTTTCGTTCCATTTTCACTGAACAAACTTCTCTCCAGAAAGGCCCATTTCTATTTAATGCCTTATCTCTCATCAAACCCTCATAAAAAGTCTTTACTCGGTGAATGAGCATGGTACAAGTTCTCGCGAGACGTGCTCCCTTTTACTCATTCCACCTTTCTTGCATTCCTCTTCCTGCTCCCACTATGGCCTTAGCCTTGCGCTATGCCTTGCGGGCTCTTCCGTCTCCACTCACCTTCGCTCGCCAATCTCGAGGATTGGCGACAATTCATCCTCAGATCTCGCTTTTTGCACCTATCGACACTTTTTCAGAACGTCATATCGGACCGGATGATGATGAAGCATCCCTTATGCTCTCGAAATTGGGGTATAAGTCAATAGATGCGTTTATTGCAGCAACTGTGCCACCCAAAATTCGCATCCCAGCCAACTCTCTGGACAGTGCTTCGATTCCATCACTTAGCGAGACCGAGCTGTATGCACGGGCAAGAGAGCTCGGGACCCAGAACAAACCTTTCAAAAGTTATATAGGAATGGGATATCACACTGCAGTCGTGCCTCCTGTCATTCTTCGTAACGTACATCCTACACTGTTATCTTTCTGCCGATCAATTGAGATTATTCAAATCAGGTAATGGAAAACCCTGCATGGTACACTCCCTATACCCCTTATCAGCCTGAGATTGCGCAGGGTACGTCGATGCATCGTTCACATGGCGATTGGCCCCTAATTCAAAATTTACAGGACGGTTGGAATCCCTTGTAAACTACCAAACTATGGTAACGTCTTTAACGTCGATGGATATAGCCAACGCGTCACTTCTAGATGAAGCTACTGCGGCGGCGGAAGGCATGGTGATGGCATTCGTATCAGCAAATCAGAAGAAACGAACATTTCTCGTCGATTCCGGTGTCTTACCCCAAACAATTTCGGTCCTACGTTTACGTGCTAAAGGTTTTGGTATCAACCTCGTTGTGCAAGATGCTTTTACAGCTCTAGAAGACGAAAGATTCCGTGAAGACCTCTGCGGCGTCCTTGTACAATATCCCGACATCAATGGGTCCATCAAGGATTACTGCTCTCTCGCGGATTCGGTGCATGCGACAGGTGGTTTAGTAGTGGTTGCAACGGACCTGTTGGCATTAGCTCTGTTGAAACCTCCTGGTGAGTGGGGTGCAGACATCGTCTTGGGGAATTCTGCTCGTTTCGGTGTTCCTGCTGGGTATGGTGGCCCTCATGCGGCATTTTTTGCTGTCACGGATAAGCTCAAGAGGAAGATGCCCGGCCGTCTCATCGGTCGAAGTCGCGATACCACTGGTCAGCCAGCTTATAGATTGGCTTTGCAAAGTTTGTTCCATCAAGTCGGCTTATCTCGCTCGAGGCTTACGCAACTACAGCGCGTGAACAACACATCCGTCGCGAAAAGGCTACAAGTAATATTTGCACCGCCCAAGCTCTCCTTGCGAATATGGCAGCTATGTATGCTATTTATCATGGCGCAGCTGGCATACGTAGAATCGCCGTCAAGGTTCATGGTTATACTCAGGCATTCAAATCTGCCATAGAATCTTTTGGTTACCGGGTTGAGAATACCTCCTTTTTTGACACCCTCACCATCGATACCTCGTTAGCAGGCCCTGACACGGTGTACAATGTCGCGCTTTCTGCCAACATCAATTTGCGCAAGATCGATGAGAAGCGTGTCGGGGTCACATTCGATGAAAGTGTTAATCCGAATGACCTCGTCAACCTCGTCAATGTTTTTGCATCATCTGCAGGATCTGCCTCCAAAGTCGTACTCGCAGACATGAAACAACCATTGCAATCTGCCATTCCGCCGCCTTTGCGGCGAACTTCCGACTTCCTTCCGTATCCTGTATTCAACAAGCATCATTCAGAGACGGAGATGTTGCGCTACATCAATCATCTTGCATCAAAGGACATCAGCCTTGTCCACAGTATGATTCCTCTTGGAAGTTGCACTATGAAGTTGAACAGCACCAGTAGCATGATACCGCTCACATGGCCGGAGTTTAGCAACGTTCATCCATTCGCGCCTCGTGATCAAGTGACAGGTTATGACACCATTATCAAGGTTGGCTTTCGTTTTTTTTTTTCAGGTAGCCGCTTATCGAGTATCCTTTTGCTAGGAATTGGAACAAGATCTTTGCAAGATTACCGGTTTTTACGCTGCTACGCTACAACCAAACTCGGGTGCCGCTGGAGAATACGCGGGCCTTTGTGTCATTCGTGCTTACCATGAATCACGGGGCGAAGGCCATCGCAATATATGCCTCATCCCTCTGAGCGCGCACGGTACCAATCCTGCTGTGAGTCATTCCTTTTCATCCCAATGCATGATCTCATAAAGCACACATAGTCCGCTGTGATGGCAGGTTTGAAGGTTGTTTCGGTCAAAGTCCTTGCCGATGGCAATTTAGACCTTGATGACCTCAAAGCCAAGGCTGAACTGCACAAGGATAACCTAGCTGCATTTATGGTTCGTTTGCACCGCCAGCAACGGGGTGGTGCTGCTATTCACAATGCCAACAGATTACATATCCCTCTACTTTTGGCGTTTTTGAGCCTGGTGTGCAAGATGTAAGTGATATATTGAACATGTCATTATTTCACAATGACATCATGTATACAGGCTTGCAAAATCATTCATGACAACGGTGGCCAAGTTTATCTCGATGGTGAGGCTCATGGTGCAACACAGATGCGTGTTCTAACAGCTCGCAGGTGCGAACCTGAATGCTCAGATTGGTCTCACTAATCCCGCGACTTGCGGGGGAGATGTCTGCCATTTGAATCTTCACAAGACCTTTGCCATGTAGGGCTCATATCTGGCTATCTGAAACTATGATCAACTGACTTTGACCATTAGCCCTCATGGAGGAGGTGGCCCTGGTGTTGGACCTATCTGTGTCGCTGAGCATCTTGCCCCCTTTCTACCGAGCCATCACGTCCGGCCTGCTGAAAGTCCTTTGGCTATTGATGCAACGGCAGCAGCGCCCTTTGGCAGCGCCTCAGTTGCGCTTATATCTTGGGCGTACATCAAGATGTTGGGCGGTAACGGTCTCAGCGATTCTTCAAAGATCGCTTTACTGAATGCGAACTACATGGCGAGTCGTTTGTCGGGCCATTACAGCGTGCGATACACGAATGAGAACAAGCGCGTCGCTCATGAACTCCTCATTGATCTGGGCGAGTTTGCCAAATCTGGTTTGAAGGTCATGGATTTTGCCAAACGTCTGCAGGTATGCATCAACGTCTTGTCCGCTGTGTGTAATGTCTAATGTTGGGCAGGATTATGGGTTCCATCCTCCCACCTGCTCGTGGCCAACTTCTACCTGCATGTTGATTGAACCCACCGAGTCGGAGACACTCGAGGAACTTGATAGGTAAGATTATCATCATCATTACACTGTTGCGTTCTTCTCAGTTCCGTAGATTCTGTGACGCAATGATTCAAATTCGCAAGGAAGCTGAAGATGTCGTGACTGGGAAACAACCCAGGGATAACAACCTCTTGACTAATGCTCCTCACACTATGACCGTGATCGCCTCTGATGACTGGAATCGGTACGGGTTTCAATGGGCTGAGATAATCTTGGCGTCTAACTGTCTTGCCAGGCCTTACTCTCGTGAAACAGCGGCATATCCCTTGCCATGGCTCAAGGAGAAGAAGTTTTGGCCTGCAGTTTCCCGCATCGACGATGGTAGGGTTCACAGAAATATCTTGTTGATGATGCACTGAGACTATTGTTTCCAGCTTACGGAGATTTGAACCTCGTCGTAAGTCTTTTTTTAATTACGTGGGCATTTGATTGAAAGCCATCTGCGTAGTGTGAATGTCCATCTGTAGAAGAACTGGCTTCTGCATAGATCTTTTTTTTGTGCTTTTTTGTTTTGGTCGGGATTTTGTTCGTGTTTTGATAATTTATTTAGTTTGGGCTTTCTATTCCCCTAGACGGCCTTGCCCAGCCCCCTAGCGCCTTGCTCAACCATGCGCTTGTATCACCATGTTTTAGATACACAATCGATTAGTACATTATTCATTGTTTCTCCCCAACGCGCAATTCCTCTGGCAAGGTCACCCACAACTCTGGCAAGGATTTCTCCAGGTGCTTGAGTACATCCGCCTCTACGCGATTCCGTCTCGCAAACTTGATGAGAATACGAACAGTCTCCACATCAGGCAGGACGGTGTTCCCATTCTTGCCCATCTGCAGACACACCGTCCTCAGGGCATCGCCCAGCCTGTTCATTCTGCACAAACACTCGACCCACGATTTCCAATTATGCAGATTGAGCGAGAAGCGGTCGCGAGCGAGCTGCGCAAAGACCTTGTTTGCAGCGTTCCTTGCCCTTGCGTACCCGCAAGCATCGAAAATGATGCTGACGCTGATGTAATCGAAGCGTCCAGATATGTACATGGTGTTCCAGACCCTGTATGCATCGTCGAAACACCCGAGACGCTGATAAGTGTTCATGAGCTGGTTCCACACCTGCTCGTCGGGGGACACGGCGGCGTCGAGAGTGAGAAAGTCGTGTACGCGGCGGACGGTGGTGATGATTTCGTCGATGTGGTCGGGGGTGACGCGGGAGCGGTGGAGGGCGGGGACGGACCCGAGCTGGTGGAGGAGGATGGTGTAGACCTCGAGGGTGATTTCGAGGCCGGCGCGGCGCATGTCTTTGATGATTCCAAAGTAGCTGGTTAGTGAGGGGACGGGGAGGTCGTTGTTGAAGGAGAGGCGACAGAAGGCGTGGAGGACGACTGCGTAGCCCCTCTCGTCGAGGGCGGACCGGAGGCCATTGTAGATGTCTAGGGCGTCCGAGAGACTCGAGGCGCGGCGCATGAAGAGGACGATGATAGAACTGGCGTTCTTTTTGTCGATGCCGATGTGAAAGGTTTCTATATCGTCGAGTAGCTGTTTTGCAGTGTCAAAGTATTTGTCGAGGTTGTCGGAGCTGGCTATGGCGTGGAGCAAGGTGTTGTAGATGGTCGAGTCGGGACCGGGGGCATGTTCGTTCAGAGTGTCCTTGGTCTTTGAGTATGGGGGTGCGACGGCTGCAAGGTCGCGATAGATGGCGAGAGCCTTGTCTAGGTTGTCGTCGGTGGGGGATCGACAGAGTGTTTTGATGATGGGGTGCACCAAGGCCGCGTCAGGGACGATGCCAATGGCTTTTGAGTGCTCGTAGATGGAGAGAGCATTGTCAAGGGATCCAGCTCGAACGTTGTTCATGATCAGCAGGGAGTATTGATCGACAGAGGGTGGGACGTTGAACTTTTTCTGGACGATTTGGGCGTCGTCGAGGGCGGTTGAATGGCGCAGAATGGCGCGAAAGAGCTGGGGCACTGGCTCGCACCCTTTTGGGGCCATGACCCGGAAGTAGTGGTCGATGGTCTTCTCGACGCCTTGAGAGCGCGAGATGCTGATGACTTGGTCCTTCCACTCTGAAAAGGGGTCCTTTTGCGTGTCGTGGAAGCGGCGGCGGTACTGTTCCCTGATTTTGTCTGCGCACTGGGGCAGGTCGCGGTCTGCGTAGGAGTTGTACAAGAGATCATCGACCGAGGGGTCGTAGGGGAGGTTCTCGAGCTTCATGTCATTGAGGATGGACGTGAACTCTGCAAGGGTGGGGACAGTCTCTTCCTGGGCCCAGCGGGCACGGATGAGGTACTTGAAGGAGTCGTTGGTGGGCTTGCAGCCCGCCTCGCGCATGGTGGAGACGACCTGGCGGACGTACTTGAAGGGGGCGCGGCGGTGGCAGGCGTCGAGGAAGATGTGGAACTGGGCTTGGGTGGGGGTGAAGGGGACGGGGCGGGCGGGCATGCTGTGGAGCCAGCGGTAGACGGTGTGGTCTGTGGCGTGGGCGACGAGGGCGCGGAGGACGGCGGTGTGGGTGTCGATGGTCACGGGGACGCCAAAGACGGCGGGCATGTGGCCGAGGATCTCCTCGATGCGCTGGAGGTCGGGGGGGCGGGCCGAGGTGGCGAGGACATGCAGGAGCTGGAGCAGCTGCGCGCGGGAGAGCGAGCCGGGCGCGGGCGTGCGTTGGAGCGCAGAGACGAGGCGTGGGTAGACGTCGTGGATTGCAGCGGGCGACTCCACGCGCCCAAGCAGCGTCGAGCGGAGGGCCGCGACGTCGCTGGCTGCCGTCGACGCACGTCGCGCAAGCAGACGAAACATGAGCGTGGGTCGGCCACGTGCCACTCACCTCTCTCCTCCCACCATGTCTGACAAAATCCGCGAGTTCCTCGACGTCCCCCAGCAGTTCCTCCGCGACGGCAACCAGGTACTCCACTCCCCTCGCCCTGCGCTCCCGCTCACATCCCCCAGTTCTTGACCCGCTGCACAAAACCCTCCCAGACCGGTACGTGTCACGTCGCTTCTCGCCATCGCCACCTCATCACACCGCCCAGAGTTCACCCAAATATGCAAGGCCGTAGCCATCGGCTTTGGTATCATGGGCTTCATCGGCTACTTTGTCAAGCTCATCCACATCCCAATGTGCGTATACGTGTCTTGCCACATCAGTCCTCGCTCACGTGTATCCAGAAACAACATCCTCGTGTATGTCCCCTCGCCTCTCGAGGCTCCAATCACTCACACACCACCAGTGGAGGCGCCTAAGTACATGATACCACACACAATGTATTTATATACGTCTACGGCTATGCCAGCAGCAGCCCGAATCTCGACGTGGCTTTTGCCAGCTCCACCGCAGGCTGAAAATGTCCCTCCTGTGCCGGCGGCACTCCAAACTGCAAAAATCTGTCCGCCTGGGGTAAAAGTGTAGCAAAAAGTGTCTGTGTCCGTGCAAGCGCATCTGCGGCACTCTTGTGCAGCGTGTCCAGTTCAACGTCGCTTGGGAGCTAGCGAACATGAGCAGTCTTTAAAAGTTTGAGCAGGCGTAGACTGACCTTCTCCCTAAGCCGCTTCTCCAGTAGCTCGTCCTGCACCTCACCGTGTAGCGTTACAAGCTTTTGAAGAAAAGCCATGTCATACAGTGACTGTAGACTGCCCTCATCATCGCTCGTCAGCTCCGTGATAAAGTCCTCCAACGTCGCCTTGACAAGCGGCTGCTGCCCCCCTCGTTGCAACTCCTGTATCGATATAGACAGAGCAAGCAGAGACTGCACAAGTTGAGGAGAAGGTCCAGAGGGTTTCAGTGATGCTATGCATACCATGAGTTTCTGTGACCAAAAGCAGACGAGTCCGTACCTCTGAGTGCGGGGTGTATTGGACGCCGAGCGATGCGGTGTTCGCGCACAATCGAAGAGACCGTATTCGCTCGCCAGCGATCCACAACACGTTTATGCAACGCAGCCGCCGTCTTGCGAAAATCTGCCAGCAACATTCAGATGCGCTGCTCAACCCCGAATTCTAGAACTACCTTGTACAACACAAGTCTGGCATCCAATCTCCGAAATAAAAGGCGACGTCGTCGAAAGTTCGTCCGATACACGGCTGAGAAACACCAGTCCCTCAGTGTTCGATACCTCGTTAGCAGTCTTCTCCAACTTTTCAATGACGTTTGCACATAGTGCATCAGCGTCCGGTCTATACGTCTTCTCGAGCTGCTCTACCAGTTCCCTATACCCTACAAATATCAGAACACCCGTGTGCATCAACAAAACAGTACGAACGGCGACTCGTTGCCAGCCATAACATGTGCGAGGTCCTGCCGGATCGTTCTCGCGCAACTTTCTAGTGCTGCCAAAACATCATCCAGCAGCGCCGTCCGGCCCACAAGTTGCCGATGTAGCGAGCTTGTATACTTTTCAAAGGAGGTATCAAGCCTAGATTGTGAAGAGTTTGGTACTGGCGGTGCATGGAACAAGAAGCCGACTGGCGATGTCTCTAACCAAAAGTCAGCGGTACACCCTACAAATAACAACACCTTTACGCTTAGCCTCCATCAAAGTCGAGTCTAGCCGTTGACCAAAAGAGTCTATACTCCCCGCCAATCTCAGCCTCCAGATCTCCACAACCCGCTGCCGACACGACTCGTCAAATATCTTTGTCATCTGTGAAATCTCGTTCGTCTCGAGTTTAGATGCTAGTGTCCATCTTAGTGCGGAAGCTCTGACGTTCCAAAGCTCCTTGACGCTGTGCAGATCCGCAAACCATCTTGATACGGCTTTTTGGAAGTTTGAGATGGACGCTTGGAACCACTCGTCGAGCTTTTGGGCGAATTGTGAGGGATGGACGGAGGAGGATGAGGATGTGAGGTCGACGTAGGGTTTGTATGATCTGAGGTCGGGCGGAAGGAGCAGCAGGTGGGTGGAAGAAGGCAGGGTGGTGAGTAGGGACTGTGTAGTCAAGTATAGATCTGTCGAATGCGCTTGGGGAACAGGCGAGTCTGACTGGATGTGTTCTAAAACGCGTCGTATTAGCGATGGTTGGCAGCTGTCGTTCTCTTGAAATACAGTTCTTGCAGCTTTGACGGTGCGAGAAATAACATCGAGAGCTGTATGTGTCGCTTCCTTGATCTCTTTGACAGGCCGTCTGCGGAAGTCTAGTGATATAGTGTTAGGCTGCGTTGGTCCAGGTGCATGGCCATTCGGTTTCGTCGTCAACACGTCTGCAGAGTCGGAATCGTACTTCCACGCGAGTGAGCTGTGTAGTGTTTTTGACCGTTGCGCAAGAAACACAGAAAGACTCTCCGTCAATGGTCGAGAGTCCAGAAGGTGTAGCGTGAGGAGTGTTGCACATGTATCCTGCCACAAGTTCAGAAGATGACAGAAGAGCGATCAATGCGCAATATCACCTCGGCAGATGAATCATATTCCCGCAGAGAAAGCGTCGCTTTGTGAATGATCTGCGAGCGGAACTGCGCTACGGTATCCCACTGTCGTTGAACGAGCGGAAACTCGTCCTGAAAAGCCAAGCTTAGACCTCGCGTGTTCCAAAGACGTCTCTGCACGCACCAGGACGTTTATTCCTTGACTGCTCCATGTGACGTCTTGCTCGTCCTCCCGCACAAGCGCACGATGCACTACTCGGGCTAGAAGAAATAACCAAGCGGCCTGGAAATATTTCTTTCGTTCGATGAGACGCCATAGGTGTTCCGGCGCGTCTAGAAGCAGCTTTATGTGCGCCGAGAGCAGCTGCAAAGTATGTAGATGCGCATCTGCGTTTATATACTCAATAACGACCTCTCGTAACCGAACAAAAATCCACGAACCATTTCCGCTTTTGAGAGAGGGTTGCTGTGGCATTGGAGGCTCCTCTTGTAACAGTATCGTCTCCTTTGTCTCGTCCAAAGCTTGCTTTACACGTTGAGCAGATGTTGCAATTGCGATGATGGACGTCGAAGCTTGCAGTAGGTCGCGGTACCGTTCTCTACACTTTCGAAAAAACTCGATCTTGAGATATTGTATGGCTTTTTTTTCAAGGATTGGAATCACGCACCCGACCATGAGACGGAGTTCTTCTTGTTTCGCGTCTGCATCCGTTCTGCATGTGTATGATATTAATATATCTGTGAACGCGCCGGGATAATGAGGTTTGGCGTACCTTAACCGTTGTTGCATGAGTTTCACCTCGGAGATGGTGTGCTTTACGAACAGCTCGTCTGGCTCAGCATCAGTGCTGGGAGCGCCATCGGGCGTCGGTGATGCTTTAGAGACGGACATGGACACTGTTCGGCTGGCCAGACTCGACTGCTTTTCAAGGGGATGTAGGAGGGACACATGACCATTCGCTATTGTCGGTGCAGAGATGCTAGTTGGAATAGCAGACGATTGTCGAGACATGGGATTCACAGGGACGTGACGGTCCTTAACCACGTCTGCATTATCCCCTTACATAATCCGTCCATTTACCGGTACTTACATAGGTATCATGGGAAAACGCTGGGAAACGCCATAGCAATTATTCAAGTTAGTCTAAAGACATGAGAAGCATTAAGATTGCTCAAAGCAGGTTAACATAACTAAGAGACATGGAGAGGTACACTATTGGTTTTCGCCTGCTTGTCCTTTCTCCGAGGCATCGCTGCCCGCGGTTTTTTGTCGTTCGATATTCAAAGGTTTGGGGGGCCCTGTGGCTGCCTGAGGGGGAATGCGAGGTGCGTGTATAGGGGTGGATGAAGAACCGCCTACGGGTGATGCTGAATTGGCAAGTCGTTGGTCAAGCGCTTTTAATGCCAGTGCTCTGCAAGATTCTCAGTATCATGTGGTAGATCAAAGACTTATTGGGCATACCTGCGACGTTCCGCTTCGGCTCGAGCAGAACCAGGTACTTGATTATAAGACCCAATTTCAACGTCGCCAGTCGAAGTAGGGATCAAATGGAATCGAGTTGCTATATTGTAGACAAAGTTACCCAGATGGGTCAACGGTTTGCTGGAAAAAGAGGTGGTCAACAGAGTTCAGCTAACTTGGGTGTTGGATTTACTGGAGGAGTGGAGGGAACCAAGAGACGAGCGAAAATGTTTCGCTTCGGTCACCATATGTAACAGTACCGCCTAACGTGTCGGTATTGTGCTTCTTGTAGAAACGGAGATATACCCAGCCGACGAACCACCCGAATTGAATGACGATCCACGGGCACTGGAAGCCTATGATACACAGAACGGTCGACAGTGTCAGGTAAGCCATAGGCAATGTCTGAAAACAAGTAAGCAACGGATTTGAACACGGGAACACCGACATTTTACCTTGACGCGCGTCTTGATAAATCCAAATACTTGGACCTGATGTTCTGGTATTAATTGTGTAAAGGCTACCAGAATCGCAATCTGGAGCGCCATCTGGCCATGGTACTCCATTCCGTAGCTATTAAAACATTCTAGTTATTATCAAGACCAAAAGGTACTCTTGCTCACAGGAAAAGGTCGGCATTTCTAGTCGCGACGAATTCGATCCAATTCAAGGCAGCCGCGATGATGTTCGAGAAAGCGACGGATACAACTATAAATTTGAGCGTCTCCATACTTCCCCATAGCCTTTCCAGATATTTAAGAGACGCTGGCACAAAAATCATGGTCCCGATAAACTGAGCAATATCAGAAATGGACATGACACAACAAGGTGAGAATGACATACCTCCCAGACCGATGTTTCTACAAACATCGACGTAACAAGTGTCCATGGATGGAACAGAGCTGTTCCAGGGACTACTAGCAGCCAGTCGGCGACATCCGCTTCCCAACCTTTCCAGTATGACCAGCCATAGAAGCTGGAAGATATGATCGTGGCCGCAGTGAAAATACGGGTGACGGGGGGTATAGACTGTAGCAGAACAAGCGGGGAAGATAATACGGCCATTGATGCTGCCGCCGCAAAGGACACAGGGCCAAAACGGGGAAGGAGGACGACGGGAGGAACGATCGGTCGATTGTCTTGTTAGTTGAGCGCTGAGCACGTGCACGCTGATTCCTTTTCCAGCCATCATGATGCTAAATTAATTACTCTTCCGTCTGAATCTCTACATTCTTCGACTACTTTCCTTGTTCTACATATGTCGGCTTACGACATACGCCCTGGCGGCTCCCTAAAGCTCAAGTGCGGGGTAGCTGAGGGCGGAATCGTGAAAAAGTAAGGTCAAGTATGTAAATGTGCTGTGCCCAGATTTGACATCATCGATTAGGAAGAAGAAAAAGACGAAATCTAAAGCTGACTCTGAAAAGAATGAAGATCGCGAGAAAGTGAAGAAACTTCTTTTCAGTGAAGATAAATCCAGCGAGTCTCCCTCTGGCAGCGGTAGCAATTCTCCTGCTCCGAGTGGCAGCTCCTCGAGGAAGACTGAGGCTGAGAAACGCTTCGAAGAGGCGCAGAAGCGCAGAGTACGTCGTCTATCCCCCGGGATTTTTTTGTGTGCTGCTTTTTCTGATTTCAATTCTACAGCTTGCAGAACGCGTCGCCAAATTGGCCAGCAAGACACATAAGGAGCGTGTCAGCGAGTTCAATACATATTTGGAGACTCTCAGCGAGCACCATGATATCCCCAAGGTAATCGGTTGTTTTGCAACAGTAACACTGGACCTCACGCATTTTCGAAACAGGTTGGCCCAGGATAAGACCTGCACGTTTACACTTTCAATGTGCACTCGCATCAAGGTTTTCGTTTCCTATCTTTTACCGGCATTAGGACCCAATATCTTGATCCTGGATTGATATTCCATTAAGAAAGGTCTATAACGGGTCTTATCAGGGTTGAACGCGGCGTGTCGGAATAAAGCTTATGTATTGTAGTAATAATATTTGTTCCACTTGAAAATTCAATTGTGGCAATTCCTTCACTTGACGCCGACCCTCATCGTTCTCCGCACAAACTTGTCGCGGTCAATGGCAACGAGTGCATCTGCTGTACCAAGAAGCCACATTTGTCCACCATCAGACGCAACGCATCCCTCTGGGCGCTGGGAGACTTTGTTTGTCTATTCATTTATCTGCAGATTCACCAACCTTCACGAAAAGCTCGATGGGCTCGAATCACCGATGGAGTGCGCCTTTTCGTGTCATTGACGGCTCGTCCGCTGACGTGTCTATTTCATCGCGCTTGTGCTGCGTCTAGCTTGGAGGACGCAATCCTCTCACAAGAGCCTAATGAGATACTGAGCCAAGTCCTCCAACACTTCATCCTCAATCTTAAACCTCAAACGCGTAATTTGAGGTGAAGATTGTTACATTTCCATCGATCTATTTCTACAGAAGACTGAATCAGCCTTGCACAACGCCAGCACAGATCAAATAGCTACTACTGTAGCTTCTGTTCTTGCGGAGTACTTCAAGACCTCTGAGCGTACCGTTTTTTGGAACGATGATATACAACGGAACGTAGATCCTTTTGAAAGCCTTGAGGGTGGTTTCTTTACCGCGAGCTGGGATTTCAAGGTTCGTGTGCATGAACACGGACCAACACACATCATTTACGAATATTATGTGACACTTAACCTTTTCTAGCTCAAAATTCTCCGCCAGCTCGTTGAGCTGCAGCTCTGCCATAATGCAGATATAAAGGCTACGATCGATCGCGCGTGGGGCGTGTCGCAGAGCAAACACAAGAAAAAGGATGCCACGACTGCACCACCAGATCCTTCTGACCCGAAAAGTCAAGCAAAGCTCCAGCTGCTTCCCATTGGTCAGGATTCAAAACGCACGCGTTACTGGGTGGGAGATGGTCCGTGCACGTTCCTTTACAGTTCTTTCTCCCCTCATCCCCTATTTGCTTATATTTACGGGGATACTATTTCTCGCCTTTGAATCCCATTGCATCGGTCATTGCCGCTTGGTGTTAGGTTCCTGATGAGTCTTTTTTCGGTCCACGACAGATTCGCCACGCGTTTTTATCTCGACAAATCCTTGGAAAGTCACCTCAACTTTTAACGCGGTTTCGACTACACGAGATGAATATCTAGCCCTGATAGAGAACCTGAAGACATCAAAACCTCCAGACATCAAGAAAGGCGAAAAACGATCACGATTTGACGCCGCTCATATCAAGCTCATTGCTACGCTTGAAGGCCGAATTGACGCCATCGACGAGGAACTAGCGGTGAGTACTTGTCATGTTTGATGGTGAACTGAGTTACAAGTTCGCCGCTCCGGAAGATCCATTTTTTCTCCATGTGGTTATGATCTAGAAGAGTTGATTGACTACCCTATTTTTCATCAGCGCGTAGCGAAGGTGCGAAGAAGGATTGAACAACGCGAACAACGTGAACATCGCAAGCTGCTATTGGCGCAGGCAGCAGAAGTTCGTGAGACACGGACCCGACGGCAAACGCAGCGGCCGGACTATGTATATGCCAATACTTACGATAGCGAGGCAAGAGTCCCAAGAACATCTTATCATTCTCATTCATTGAACTGATCTATTGATTCTGAAAAACTAGGAGGATGCCGATGAGTATACATACCAAGAGGAGGATGTGCAAGATGAGGAATTTGATGAGGACGACTTCCTCAATTTCCGCGATGTGCCGAATGGTTCACACAGACGTCGCAATGCGGCTTTTTCGGGCGAACGGCGACGTTCGACACGTACGGCCGCCGCAAAATTGAATAGTAATGGCAAGCGCGAATCATCAGCCGAGTCATGGAGCCACTGGCGCGGAGAACGGCGGTCATCTCGGCTAGCTCCAGAAGCCAACCTGGAAGGAGATCGAACAAAACGAGCTCGCACAGAAGACAGTACTTTGAGTACTAATTCTGCTGAAGCAGCGTCTGTCTCGACGGCTAACACGACTCAGAATGGTATCAAGCTGAAGAATTCCGGTGCAGCCGCATTGAAGCCAAATGAGATTGCATTGGAGCAAATAGCAGGGAAAAAGAAGTCAAAGTTTTGGGTGTACGCTGTTGAACCAATACCTAATTCATCGCGTCCTGTCGAGGACGAGCCAAGACATGGTGCAGCAAGAAACAATGGTAACGGCAGCCTCAATGATGATGACGCATACCAGCCTGCTTTCTCGCCACCCCAGCTTGAAAATGGCACGAATATGGACTTGGACAGAAGTCTGGAAGGCAGTCTATCACCGCTGAACTCGTAGTTTTCTGTAGTCAATTCATTTTTTATCTCCTCATGTCCATCTACATACGCATCATCAATACTAGGCAAGACACTGTACGTAGTTTGAATTACGATTAGTTGCAAATTATAATTGTTGTGGGTGGGAACGCGTCAGCCAATCAGAGAGTGTGGGCGGACCGCGTCAATTCTAAACCCGAAGTATAAGTTGCACTGACTTCCAATGCCATGCTCCCCAGAAGGGCAGCCTCCATTGTCTCCACTTCCGCCCACAGATTCCTTCGCTGCCGCCCCTGCCGCCTAGCGCCCTTTCGTTCGCTCGCCACTCAGACCAAGTTTGCGACCATCCCTGCATCACCAGACGATGTCGCCCTCGTTTCCCTCTTCGACCATCCAAGTAGGACCTTCAAATCCTCTCCCCTCTCCACAACGGGTCTGTTTGGCCATCCATCACTCGTATATCCCGATGCTCTCATATCGCTAGCCGATGCAACGTTGGTTCGCGCTCAGTTACTAACGGATCGTATTCTACGCGCCCGAGAATCCCGAGACGAGCTCCTCAAGGTCGTTAAAAACTTGGACAGACTCAGTGATATGTTGTGCGGTGTCACAGATCTCTCAGAGCTCATCCGAAATGCTCATCCGGACCCTATGTGGGTCAGAGCGGCAGATCATGCGTACGATACTCTGTGTGAATTCATGAATGTTCTTAATACTCATGTCGGGTTGTACGAGGTACGTTTGTACCCCCACTATCTAGTTTGTATCATTCACACAGCTATGCATAGGTGCTGAAAGCTGTCATGACAGATCCTTCCATCGTGTCAACGCTGAGCCCCGAGGCCTATAAAACCGCCCTAATATTCTGGCTCGACTTTGAAAAGTCAGCAATAGACCTCTCGTCCGCCCAACGAAAGAAGTTTGTGTCGCTGTCGTCAGATATACTGGCACTTGGTCGGGATTTCTTGAACCAGGTTGATTCTGCACGCCCACCTGCTTCCATAAAGCCCTCTGAACTCTCAGGCCTTAAGGACATGGGAATGGGGGTTCGATTGAAGCTTCAAGCTCAGTTCACTCAGCGTGATCTCCTTGTATATCCAGGTTCTCTGCAAGCACAGATGATTATGCGCTCTGCTCCTTCAGAGGAACCGCGGCGGCGGATTTATATTGCAGCAAATTCAAGTACACCGGAGCAGATACAAATATTGGAGAAGCTCTTACGGACTCGTGGTGAGCTAGCAAATCTTGTTGGGAAAGAGAGTTACGCGGCCATGTCCCTAGGTGATAAAATGGCAAAGACGCCAGGTATGTCTGCTCTTCATGTGATTTTTTCCCCTATGCTAACGTCCAAATTCAGCTAATGTACTCTATTTTCTCGACGCATTAATGGATCATACTCGGCCATTCGCCCAAAAAGCTCTTCAGGCGCTGCAAGCGCGAAAACAAGCCCACCAAGGAACCTCTACACTTCCTATCATCCAAGCATGGGACCGCGATTTCTATTGTCCTCCGGAGGCACCTGCACCTCCAATACCACTTCCGCCACTCACGGTTGGCACTGTATTTATGGGATTATCTCGATTATTTCGACATTTATATGGCATCTCTTTACGACCTGCCGATGCAACATCTGGGGAGGTGTGGCATTCTGACGTTCACAAACTAGAAGTAGTTGACGAGGAAAAGGGTGTTATTGGATGGATATATGCTGATTTATTTGCGCGGGGAGGGAAGCCGAGCGGTGCAGCTCATTACACCGTTCGTTGTTCACGGAGATCCGATGATGACGATGAGGCAGGCGATGGCACTGTGGAGGGGCAGGAGTACCGTATACTCGAATCGCAGCATTTTGAGGCCGTTAAACGTCATCGGTTGCCTGGCCAAGATGGGGTTTATCAACTTCCTGTCGTGGCTCTTCTCTGTGAGTTTACTCGACCGTCATTTACACGGGGTCCTACAGTGTTGCCTTGGAATGAGGTCACGACATTATTCCACGAAATGGGCCATGCAATGCACTGTGAGTTCACTTTATTCAAAACTAGAGGTTGTCCTTCTTACATCTTTATGAAGCAATGATTGGGCGCACAGAATACCAAAATGTCTCTGGCACCCGCTGCCCCACGGACTTTGTTGAACTTCCCTCAATATTAATGGAACACTTCCTTAACTCATCAATAGTTTTGTCCCTCTTTGACGTTGAAGGAACCACCGCCGTGCGTCAAGTTGGCAACCACCACGCCGATCCATGCAACTCCATCGATACTTATACCCAAATTCTCCTCGCCACCGTAGACCAAATCTATCATTCTCCCATCGTACATTCACCGAACTTCGACTCCACCGCCGAGTTTGCGAACCTGCACAACACGCGTGGACTTATTCCTTACGTTCCCGGAACATCATTCCAGACCCAGTTTGGACATCTCTTTGGATATGGTGCGACGTATTACTCGTACCTCTTCGATCTTGCCATCGCTTCGCGGGTGTGGCAGAACGTTTTTTCGGACGATCCACTCAATCGAGAGACGGGAGAGAAGTATAAACGTGAGATCCTGCGGTTTGGGGGCGGGAAGGATCCTTGGAAGATGGTTAGTACGCTTCTTTCTGCTCCGGAGTTGGAAGATGGCGATGCAGAGGCGATGCGGGAAGTTGGTAGATGGAAGATTGAGAATGAGGTTGGTCTCCCTGGTAGACATTGATTTGCACTCGCATCGTAGTTGGTAATGGAGCTGTAAATGCGAAGTACATTCGTTAAGTGCATGGATAGTTAAGAAAACATGTAAGATATCAAAACATTGACAGCATAGACAGCATAGGAACTACAAGATCAGTATGATGATGATGTGGATGGGTGGGGATGAGTGATTGTGACTATCGATACAGTGATGAAATACAGATTGATCGGACCGCGTAAACAAAGAAGAGTCATGTTCATAGTTTAAGTCATCTGCGAAGGGAGAGAGATGGGCTGAGGACTCGTAGGGGCCAATAGCAAAAAATTCAGCTTACAATGCCAAGAGGTCGTCCCTTTGAAGCTCTAAAGCTAACCTGTGTGCTTTCTCGTAGGTCTCCCGAAACTCTTTTTCCTTCTCTTGCCTTGCTTTGCCTTGGGGGAAAGCAGGCAAAGAAATTGCATTGCTACGAGATGGCAAAAAGTCTTCGCCTTGTGAGAAATCGAAGGACGCAAGTAAGTCGTTGCTTAAAAAATCGGCATTGTGTTTCCTGACAACATTTGCATCATCCCGGTTGACGGTAGAATTCGAGAAATTCCAGATATCATCAGAGACAGGGTTTGAGGGTATCACGACAGGATCGACGGTGGAAGGATTTGAAAGATCAAAGAAGCTTTCAAATTCGTTTACAGGACGGGAAATCCGGGAAGACTCTTGGAAGTTTACAAGATCTTGCACCAAAGGTTTAGCTAGAGGTTGTACAAAGACATAGTTATAAGATGACCGTGCCACAATAGAAACGATCACACCTTGCCCCACGAAGTTCGCCAGAGAAGTCGACTGTTCAAGGCTGCTCGACGACAAAGACAAGTTGCCAGTCCAGCCAAGATCAAATCCATTCCAAGGCATATCCAAGACGGTAGAGTTGTCGGCTACCTCTATTGTTGGGGGCTTGAAGATTTGTTTTGAGAATTCAGGTGAAGCTATCGAAAGCCGTGAGATCGAGCGAGAAGAATCCAATCCGACACTTACTGGAACACAACTCAGTAGCAGGACTGTCGCAATCAAAGTCAGAAAAATTGCCCAGCTCTACTGAAAAGCCAGAGGGACTGATTGTGTCAGCCTCGGGACGGTCAAAGACTTGCTGAAACCAGCCATCAAAGGATGTCTCGTCGAATAGAAGGTTGTTGAAAAGTGGAGTGGGATCCGATACAGTTTGGGGGCGGGGGGTAGCGGAAAGGTGACGTGGTCGTTTGAGAATGTATTGACCGTCAGAATCAGATAAACGGCGCTTACGACTGGTAGACGCGGGAGTGTGCGGAGGTGGGGACAACTGATCAGCAGAATCATTAGCTTGTAGGGGCTCGTCCATAGATGGTGCGGGGGAAGGCAGACCGGTAGGCAGGATAAGACCTTTGGGAGATGAAGGTGTAGCTTCTGATCTATGACTCCATGAGCAACGGTTATCGGTGTGAAACAGAATTTTATATACCTTGTGCGTTTCGCCGGACTGCTTTCTTCGCTTTGGTTGAGTTCGATGGGCTCGACGGACAAATTCCGACGTTTTCGACTAGATTGAATGGTGATGGCGTCAACCTCATCATCGCAAGGTTCGCATGGTATAGGTAATGGATGTGAAGGTCCAGGAGACCGATCGGGTGATGGATAGGAAGCTCTGTCCTTCTTGAGCTGTACCTGACGCATTCGCTCAGCATTTGCCTCGGCCTTGGTCTCTGGTGTCAGATCCTTGACGATCGCAGCCAGTCTACTCGCTAAAAGCGTTTCACCGAATTTGTCAGAGTAGAGGTCCTTCGCATTTTTCATGATAGAAACGAGTGCATGCTCCGCACCTTGATTGAGGGATAATTTCTCGTCATTGGCATAGAAGCGCGTAGCGGCATTGACAATGTCGACACGCTTATTAAAAAAATGAGCTTTGCGCGCATTGTTCCAGCCAATACGTTTGCGAGCGTCGACAAACCAGTTATCGACGTCTTTACGCGCAGCTCCCGACGTCCGAGCGATGGCATCTCGAATTTCTGAAGAAGGATATGGATTATGAATATTTTCCACAAGCCAATCATACGACAGCTTGAGATATGGAGGGGCGCTAGTATCTATAGGATAGGAAGGGGTAGGGGCGGTATCGAGTGCAGATGATGTGTCGTCAAGAAGAGACCCCATGAGCTTTTCCGCCAATATTTCAAGGTCTAGAAACATTTGGACCACATGGGTCACACGGTTCGCAAGGGTATAGGCGGTGGTGATAGTAGAGTCTTGCAACGATTTGGTCTTTATGGCAGTCTCGAGATCATCGACGAGGGTGCTCCACCTGGCATGGAACGATTGGAAAGAAGAACGGTCAAGAGATAGCAGATCATTCTCGAGAAGTGACAGTTGCTGGAGGAATTTGGCATCGGCGGCCATTGTAGCATTCACGAACAGCAAGATTGCTCGAGCACCTTTTGAATGGTCTATTTGACACTGTTGGGTTGAACAATGGTTTTCATACATTGTGATCACATAAGCACTCATGAAGCTTGAAGCCTCGAAGGACCACATTCAGCCTTACCTTCATTAAATCATTCCTTGAATCTCGCTCAATTACCAATGCAGGCTCCAGAAAGCTCTTTGAGTGGGCTGCTTGCCAATGTTGCCGAATACATACGACGTTCTTGCAATACAGACATCACACATGAAGACATCTCGGCTCACTTACTCGCTGGACGACCTCTATCGACTGTCACTCCACAACTAGCGGCGATCGGCGCATTGCCTGCAAATGCGCGACAAGCTTGTCTCAAGGCTGCAAATGATCTTCGCGACGCTTGCGAGAACTCTCTCAGGAAAGCTCTCAAGGCGCCTGGAGGCATCACTCAGAAAGAGGTCAAAATCATAAACGATGTTCTGAGTGCTTCCGAAGCGCGGCAGACGTTAAAAAGTCCCAAATACCTCCTATCAAATGTCTCTTGTGTGGATTCGAGTACGGCTACCCTCCGGCATCATGTCAAAGGGAAAAAAACCGCCTTTAACCACGTTTGTCTTTACCTACCCGTACTTCATACCACGGAAATCACACATTGTTTAGGAATATACGCCATTTCTGGAAAAATATTTCGAATACAATGCTTATCCCTCCGCCCCCGACCGAGCTGTTCTCGCAAAGAAATCCATGATGACAACAAGACAGATCGAAGTTTGGGTAAGCACTAGTCATCTTTTAGATTGTTCAAGCGTTATGAAATTCCTGAAATTTGCTTCAGTTTCAAAATCACCGTAATCGCGCTAAAAAGGACGGCAAGACATTGCGCAGATTGACGGATAATAGACTTCCGACCGAGTTGTCGCTGAAGTCTTTGGAAGACAGAATGCCATATTTAACTATACCTGCTCACGAGCGGAAAGCTCTGACTTCGCTCCGACCTGCCGTGGAAGACTCTTCCGATGCGGATGCTGAAGATAAAGTGCGTTGACTACTTCTCCTCATCGTGTCAGAGATGCTGACCAGTGAGTAGCCTCCCATAATGACGGCTAGAAAATATTCATCACCCGATCTCCTTAGCCCGCCGAGACCTCCTCATGCTTTCCCGACCATGTACTCTCCTCGAAGCGGTAACCACCCTTTCACAACTCTGACAAACAATTTTATATTTCCTCCGCCCATATGGCCTCGTAAATGTGTCACAAGTCGACGCAATTGTTCGAACCCAATAAACATAGACGATCTTGTCACACAGTTCAGTCAGAAGCTTCACTTGAGAGCGCCGATGTCTAAAGGAGAATGCTTCGAACGAACACGATCTTGGTATACTGCGAGAGTGACGAGTTTACCTCCTGCTCCTCATCCTGCCCTCCTAAGATCATGTATGACAAGCCTTACCGCCCCACTATGCTCCCTTTCCATCCACCGAAGTGCCATAGCCTGTTGTGACTCCCGTTCGTCTACTTCGACTTCTCTGCCTACTGCAATTGTTCCCAATGGTATACGGAAGATTTCTCGACTTCCTGAACGTACACCTATTGTTATCGCTCGTCATCGGAATGCCGATGAAGATGTAGAAGACACCTCCCCCCACGCCTTTCGTGTGTCAGCATCTGATTCGGAGTATAAGTTTACACGACGCTCTTCATCACCGAATAGTTCGTCATCGTCATCATCTAGCGAGCCTCCAACTCCTCTACAATCAAGCACTTCACTACCTGAAGTCGTCTGTTCTTCTTCTCGGCTTGATATTCGTTACATTCAGAATTCTTTTGACTTCGAGAGGGACACCTGCTCTAACATAGGGGACTGGCAGACCTCATCACACAAGGATGCTCTTCCGAAACATTCCTCTCTTTCACCATGGTTGCGACATACTCTATGCTCTCCGATATGATGCCTTATGATATGGAATCTTGACGCCGGTATATAAACAAGTTTTGAAAATCATTGCATATTGTCATTATCTCTACTACCTATCATCTTGTACTTCACATTTCCTGTATTTGTAGCATTTATGACTGCCCGATTAAACGACCGGTTTGGACATTAGAGAGCGGCTACAATTAAGAACCAACTGATATTTTAACCGTTTCCTTTCGCAAGTTGTATGGAATGGCCTTTATGTACTTTATCTGCTGCTGGACTAGGGAAGGAATGCAAGTAGTGTTGCAGGGGACAGCACGTTCGAAAATTAAGATGTAACAAAAATACATTTGTACAGGTACCCAGTCCGCACACATTATAGCAATTTGCGTAACGATAGGCCCCTTGACATCAGCAAAAAGTCGCTGAGAAGACATGGGAAAATATAGCCTGGGACACGTTAGGTGATCAAAACATCATGCTCAGTACTGATCTAGTTGTACAATTTTAAAACCACATTGAGTCCACATTTTGATATGTTTTCATCATGGCCTTATACAGATTATAAGAAGTCATTCTGTATTCTACAAATGATATGATATCAGCTTGGTATAAGCATACCAGAATAATCCCAGGTTGATGTAACCTTACCAGGCATTACCATGCTTATACCAGAATGGTATTGGATTATCGGAGGATATCAAGTGTTGACCTGGATGTGTGCAAAAAGATCATATAGGACTGATATTGCCTTTAACATCTATACCAAACAAAAATCTCTGCCAAGCTGCCTTGTGCATATATTTCTAAAAAAATATGGACTTAGATAATCTGGAGATCTTAGTGTCAGCCCACTCATTGATTTTCTTGGGTAGGTATATCATAACATTATGGGAGCTTCTTATGTTCAAAATGTCAAGGATGGGCCGTTGCGGCGCACGGCAGGTCCAAGGTCTACATATGATGGATCACTGATCACTTAGTGAGGACAAGGGCAATATAACAATTGTATATGTAAATATACATTAGACTTCTTGCTTGATAAAAACATTTCTCATACACTCATTCAGTAAAAGGATCCAAGACACTATGATACAAAAAAATGTAACTGGCAGCCAAGCTGCGCACACCAGTCCACACTGAAATGAAATAGAGTGGTGGAATAGCATTGTATAAAAGAAAAAAATGAAATAAAAAAATGTGTGTTAAGGCAAAAATGGGGTGAGATACACAAAACACAAAGAAGCTGGATGGAGAAGGAGAGTCAAACCTGGATCAACAATACAGAAAGGACATTCATCCAAAAAGGTGTAAGGACGGTTAGTGGCACCAGCACTCAGCAAAGCTTCCAAGTGCTCAAGGGCACTAACAATAGCGGAGGTAGCAGTGTGGTTGGCAGGTTCAGATTTAATGATGGGGGTAGGTGTAGCAACAGTGGCAGCAGGGACTAGACCAGTATGGGAGGCACTATATGTAGCAGCAGCAATGGACTCAGAAGCACTAGTGTCAGTACCTTTCAATACCCACTTAGCACCTTCAAACATGTTTTCCACATTGTAAGGGTTGTTGGGATGGTGGTCAGGCATGGGGATATCAAGGTGGCAAATGGTTTTGGGCCATAGCAACATAGGAATACCCTGCTGGAAAAGGTGATGTTCCTTGTTTTTGCAGAGCTTTCCGTTGGCTAGAAGCCCCTAGTGATGCACTGGAAGTTGCAATAGTAATCTGAAGACCTGCCAAGTGTCAAAAGCCTGCTAGAGAAGGTCTGTGTAACAAGCTGTTTGAGGTTGCCAAGAGTGTACCAAGCCATTTCATCAGTGCCAGGGTAGAGTTGCACAAACACTGCTTTCCATTCACAATAGGTGTAGTGACACTCTTCAGTGGCACCAGCAGGGACCAAAGAGTTGCCAAATTCAGGGATGCCAACCCAGGTTTCTGCCATACTGTAAGAGATGTAGTGCACCATGTACTCCTTTTTCTGAGTTTTGTTGGTAATGCCACAGTTGCCAAGTAAATATTCAAGCTTACCAAAGTACTCTGCTAGCTTGCAAGGACAGGACTCATCCCACTTTGGGGCAGTAGAGTCATTGCATGGCAGCATCCATGCATGGTGGACCAGACATTCATTGTTAGCCATAGCAATTGTTAAATTGAGTGTAGGAAGGGGAGAAGGTGAAGGCAGAAGCTGATAAAGTTCTGAGAAGAATGTAGGAGAGTTGAGTGGCATTAGCAGTAAGAGAAGTGTGTTAAGGAAACTGAGTATGTGTCCTCTTAGAAAGAGGTCATTGATCTTGTCTATAAAAAGGGAGTTATGTGCAGTGCTAAGTTTGTTGGTGAGGTTGTGCAGTGTGGGAGTTGGTGGGGATGGTGGTGGGGTCAAAGGGTCTAAGAAGGGATTCAATTGGCAATGTGCTGGAGTAAAACACAAGCAACAAAAGGCTTGTGCATGGGTTTCTGGCAGAATCTTGCTGTAAACTTACTCTTGTGGTGGGCTCCAAAGTGATGATGTCCATTGCTGCCTAGCTGCCATGCAGAGGACACAACAACTAGCAGTTTTGCAAGTAGAGTACAAATGGACTATAAGAAAGTGAGGGTTTCAAGTTGCGCTAGGTTCCAGAAAGCCTGCTGAATACAAGTGGCACTTAGTTGCTAGCACATAGTTGGTAGAAAGGTTGGTAGCAAAGGGGGAGGGGAACTCCATGAATAAACCCAAATAGAGTAGAACAAAGGTTGCTAGATGGGAGTTGCTAGCAAAGCTGTACTAGAGAGAGGGCTAGGGATAGCAAAGGAAGCATTAGCAAAAGAGAACAATAACAAATTCAAACTGGTTGTAAGTGCTAGTGCTGAATGAGGACTTGGCAGAACAGTACTCTAAGATAGCACTAGCTGAGCAAAACAATGAGGAGAGAGAGCACTAGAGTGAAAGAAGATGCTTTAAAGTTGCAAGACTTAGAGCTGATGTCTGGGGCTAATACCAAGGTACAATTCTTCAATGGTTGTATAGGAAACATGACAGTATTTATAATAAGTGATAGTAAGGAAACCAAAAGGAGGTGATAACAATGAACTGGTCACTAGTGACATAGGTGAGTCAGGAGGAATGGTTTGTAAAAGTCAATAACCCAAACTGTAGCTAAATTCAACACCTGGAATGACAGACATTATGCTGGTTGCTAGGGTGCCACATAGTTAAGGAAATGAGACTCAATCAAGAAATAAGGAAACCATGTCAATAATATCAAGAAAGGTAATATTATTGGTGACCTTGCTAGGAGGTTGCTAGAGGTTGCTAGGTTTCCTAAAGGAAAAGTTGTCTGATGAGGGCTGAGAGCCTAGACCCCATGTGACAATGTCACATGACTATTGCATCATGTAGAAACTGGAAATTCTGGAAGTCACCAAAACATGGGAGAAGACAGAAATTGGTATTCAGTGAGAATAGGGTCTTATCATTGGGATCCCACATTGTCCACCCCACAACACTCTACCCAGCAGCCCCAAACTCCTTCCTTTTTTACTCTGTCAACCACTATTGCTCTTTCTATGACAGTAATGCCTGCTGCTGCTACCCCCTCTACTCAGAGCAGGTCCACTCCTTAGGGCAGCTGGCTCTCCAATGGCAACTGGAACTCCAACATCTGTCAACCCAACTCCACTGGCCCCTGGCTCTTTAATGGATACTAGCTTGCCAATGATTCTCTCTACACCAGCACTTGATTTGTTGACCCCTGTCATCTCTTATGCCTTTGAGCATTACTCTCTGGCACCATGCAGCACTAACACTGCCCAACACTCTTGCCCCAAATGAGGGAGGCTGAACACTGTTCATCAAGACAATGAACTGTAAGGAGGGAGTGATGTAAGGAAACAGCCCCTTTAGGACTGTTCAACTCTTTTCTGGGCTTAGCCCAAAGATGATCCACAATTCTAACTCATCTGACATACCATCTGTCATGCCCTGCACCCTTCTGTCCCCATTAATGGCCCTTCATGAATCATATGATGCTTGGACATTACTCAGTATAGATTCATTGTTAACCATGCTTCCATACATGCTGCTGACAGATGAAGTAGTTATGTTAGTCATCATTTCTAGCAATGTAGTATATAGGATGGTCTGCAGGATAGAATATCCTCAGACTAAACAATAATGTTCACTAGGTCTACTCATTGATCTGACTGTAAGATCCTTCAGCATTGTCTCTGTGCTTAGCTTGCTGTGCTCACCTTCTGCCTGGCTCCTGGCTGCCTCTGTGCCCCTCAACTCTTGCTCATTGCCTGTGCCTTGCCTGCTCCATGTTTACCCTGAGAGTGATTGTCCCCTTATTGTCTCCTAACAGTCAGGTCTTTGTATTTTGTTAACTAACTGTTGCTTTTCTTTTACAATTCAATACTGAGGTTTTATATATAAACCCATCATGTATCTATATTACATTATCAATAAACTATTCAGAATATCTATACTACAATGTCAGGATATATACATTAGGTGCTGAAGTTCATAGAAGTTAGCAATTTGGTGCTTGAATCCATTAAAAGTCACACTTACATTTGCAAAACATTCAGGATTTCCTGATAGACAATATTTGAAGTCATTCTTGATGTGTTTTCTGGGTCCAAAATGACCTTGATACAATCTGCATATGTGCACTGAGAAAGTACAACATAAAGTTGGCCATGTGCAAAAACTCCTGATTGAAGGTCCATGTCACGACCTGTCCCCTGGACCCCCGCACATCGTCCAGCAACCTCCCAATTCCCCAAAACCCCCGACGCTCTGCCAAACTTCCGCCCATGCCCCGTGCCTATTTTGGTTAGCCCTGACACAACCCCGGCTAACTCCGATGCCTCCCCGGCTAACTCCGATGCCTCCCCGGCTAACTCCGATGCCTCCCCGGCTAACTCCGATGCCTCCCCGGCTAACTCCGATGGCCCCCTGGCCAACTTCGATGCCTTCCCCACAGCCACTGACACTTACCCTGGATCTCCAGAACCCCAAGAACCACCCCCGCTGTTCCCGATCTTCGCCACCCATCACCAACTCAACACCCTGGTTCCTCCGACCCATTCCGGAGTATCACAACAACCTTGGGGCAACCCACGTTCCCAAATGATCCCATCAACGTATCAGTGCAGCCCGACCCTCGATCGCAACTGACACCTGCCCACTCCTTCGAGCTCTGCCAAGCCCTGCCGCTGCAGCTGACGTACTCCGAAGTTCTCCGGTAGTCAGTATATAAGACGTCAAGTAGCTCTTTGTACTCTAGTCTTGATATTGCTTAACGTTACCTATGGTCTGATTGTTTTCTTCTTGTGTTTTGTGTTTCGTGATTCGTTTTCCTTAATCTCAGTCTCCCGGTCTTATCTCAGTCTCCCGGTCTTATCTCAGTCTCCCGGTCTTATCTCAGTCTCCCAGTCTTATCTCAGTCTCCCGGTCTTATCTCAGTCTCCCGGTCTTGTCTTGTCTCCATTTCGCTATCATTCTTGTTATCGTTTTGTATCTCCACTCAAATCTACTCCTGTTCCATCTCGACTCCATTTCATTTTGTCCAATGCTGTCTTGGTGACTCCGTCCGGCCGTTGTGCCCAAGTCTTCCTCAACCTTAACAACCTCACAAACTCCGCAATTATGATTATGAACCCCAACACTCTTTCACCAGGTCCGAACCTTGCTCTTCGCTTGGTCCCAGACTCCATCAACCCCAATTGATCTCCCATCAAACCCCAGCTCCGCTCCCATTGATCGCGTAGCCGCCTACTCCTTTGTGTCCGCAAATCTCCCATACAGTCTTCTGCCTGAACCCTGCCAAGCCCGTCCTGTTTCCTCACAATCCGACTTCTCCGGACCTCCCCGGACCTGTTTGGATCACATCCCACTGACTATCCGCGCAAGTCATCAGTGCCCAGAACGCTTTCGAGTGTTTGGTTGCCAGTGCAAGGGGATCACGCCTGCCTAGTAAGGACTTGCCCAGTGCAGCTGAGCCCCCGAGGTCAGCAGAACCTGACAGTCCAATCCAATATGCTTGACTAATTGACCCTGAGACTTATTGATTGTCATAGCAAAGGCCAAGCAAACTGGGAATGATAATGTCTTCTGCACAATGGAATTGGCAAATCCTCTTTGAAGATATTCATGTTGATTCTTGAGATCAAAAAAATTGATCCTGCAAACTTGGCATCCCCACTGATGATCTGACATTTGAGAACTCTGGTGCTGATGTGGATGACAATCATACTTGTCCCATTGCAAAGTCTTTTAGTTGTATCCAGATTCCTGAGCAGCATGGCAGGAACACCAATCTTGAGAGCTAATTTAGCCAAAGGCAAACCACTGGCTCTCAAAGAGTTGAGGTATTCTGTTGGATACAATCCAAGGCCATTAGCATCTTCATCATCAAACATGATAGAGTCTGTATTCTGCAAGATTTTCTCCTCCCCTGGACATCTCTGCAGAATTTCTGAATTGATATCCTCTACATCAGAGCTCTTGCCAGAAAGAACAGTACAGTCCAGGCAATACTGATCATCTTGATAGTGATTGATATGAGGATAAGTGGAAAAGATTGATCCAGTGATAGAATTGTCATCACAGATCATAGTTTCTCAAAGTTGTACTGTTTCTCCAGACCCAAGATTTTTTCCAGCACCAACATCCAATGGCCAAGCTGCATGAGCAATGTTATCATGGGTCTGACCCAATCTCATGTTTTGAACTAAGTAGTGGACTTGAATTCTGATCTCAAAAGTCTTCCTCTTTTGAATGGAGCAGAAATCATCTACTGCCTGGGTCCTTGTTGAATACTAGGAGAGTTTGCCAAGAATCTCCTCCAAACACCACAATCACTCCACCAAAAGGAACATCCTTTTCCAGGATGTCTTTGGACCCTCAATCCACAGAGTCAATGGCATTCTTGTCTTGCATTGGGACTTCATTCCAGAGTAAGGGTTGAGACAACTGAGTTCCTCTCTTGATTATTGGCAATGGATGTATTTAGAGCAGGAATGGAGATTTTGAACCTTGAATGTGCAGCTCTACCACCCTCCAGCAATAAGGCAGCAATCCCAGATGATGCTACACATAATGCCACATCTCCATTGGACCAAACAGCAGAAGCCAAAGTGTTGCAGACAAATGTTTTGCCACATCCACCTGCACTGTGAATGAATATCATCTTGCTCAAATTGTTGTCTGCAAAGTCCATAACTTCATTGGAGGCCTCCAGTTGTTCACCATTAAACCTGGCCTTGTTTTTGTCCACTCTTCTCTTCAACTCCTCAACATCATAATCAGTTTCTTCTTGAATAGTCTACTCCCTAAAATCATTTGATCAGCATCAATGTCAGATATTTATACAATGGCAAACTTACCTGGAATCACATTCTAAACCTGCTGGAATTCTGGCATGTTGGGAAAGTCTTGAAGGGTCTTGCCAAAATTCTTCAGGTTGTCATTTTTCAGATAAAGGCCATAGTCATAGACATCTTCATCAGTAAAGACTCTGTCTCTGTACTGCCAGATATTCTCCAATCTGTGTTGAAGATAATCACAAATAGAGTGCTTGAATTCATCCCATAGAGCCTCTGGAGTGGTAGGAGCACAGTGGAATAGGATAGTGCAAAAGAGCTGTCTGAGAGCTGATCCTGATTAGATTGGAGCAGCTTGAGCAAGACATTGTTTCCATTCTGCATCATCTTCCAAAAGACAAAGGGGCTTGCATGCCTCCTTGTAAGTAGGATAGGTGTGGCCATTGACTGTTCTGAAATCAGCCCATGATGTTGCATTGGTCAAAAATGTCAGGAGCATCCTGAGGTAGAACCTTTCTCCTTGTTGAGGTGAAGCAAATTACATCCTCCCAATAGCTGTTCCTCTTTGTCTCTCCTTCTAAGTCCTTTTAGAAGCTTCATAGGCAAACTTAGTTGGAAAGTCCTGATAAGTGGTGTTGTTATTGGGGAATCTGACATTGGCTTCAAACCAAGCAGTGAGTGCAGTCTTGTTTGCATTAGGCCTGGCACCTACCATCTCCAAAGGCTCATTATCTTGAAAGTAGACTTCATGTTGGCCCTCCAAATGCACAGGTAACCACTACACAGGGGGATACTCTCCATGCATGTTGAATTAAAAAATGTGCCAGCATGATTCAGCTGCAGCAATGTATCTGGCATCCAGATGTTTCTTAATTTCATCTCTCTGGTTCATCTGCTCTTTGAAAATCTCCACAGTTGTCCTATCATGGCCTTTGTAGATGTACTTGTGGATGTACTTGATGGTTTTCACTGAAGTGCAGCTCTCCACATGTATGTGGCATTTGTACTTAGCTGAGAGATAAGGAATTGTATGGGACAAAATCATAACAATGACCAGTTTTTTCAAAGAAGCACTCATTTTCAGGTCTGGTATATGAATGATAGCCATTATCTTCATACTGGGTAGCCTCTTGAAATTTCTTTGGGTATCTTTTGGAGCATTTGCCATCTACCTGCACTTAACATTGAGTTTGGCAGCTCCACATGGATCATGGACCATGTTGGTGGCAACAACTTGATAACAAAGATAAGTAACTGAATTCAGGATTTAAACAAAGCTCATACCTGGTACAATTGAGGCTGAGCAACTGGATCTGAAATTTAGGAAGAGACAATGGAATCTACATCAGGTGCACCCTTAATCCTGTGATAACAATGGAAAAAGATCAAGATGTGCATATGTGGAAGTCTTCTCTTTTGGAATTCAATGGTATAAACATAAGTGTAACAGAGCAGCTATTACCCATTCATAACTGTACACTACTATACAGTATTTATTATTATTATTATTATTATTATTATTATTATAATTATAAGGTAGCATCACATGATGCTACCTATAATTACAGTTATTATACTTATGTAAGGCAGTGCCTTACTTCATACTTCATAGAACAGAATCACAACTGGTTTTTCAGAGTGTGAACTATAAGTAGTATGACTCATAACAAAAACATTACATTTTTTTGAGTCAAATAAGTATTGACTCATTTGCAAAGCAAGAAGCCAAACTTCTAGAAAGAAGTTCACTGCCACTAGTTACAATCAGAATGTTAAAATTTTAACAATCATCTTCTGCAATAGGCACTGTGGTGACCATGGAAGGTCAGGTGTTTGGACCTAGTTCCAAATCAGAGTTCAATGGAGCACTGTAGAGTGCTTTACATGAAATGTCAGATCTTGCCACATCACACTATGGCATGGGGAGAGAGAGTGGTGTGATGCCAGAAGGGCTGCCAGCAGCTACTCCTATTTGACCACTCTTGGGTGGTCAGACTAGTACTACAGCTGAGAGTACTTGAGTGCCCTCTACTTAGTTGTTTTCAAAAGTAGAGCTGGAGAATGTAATAGTGATGGTGAGCAAAGGGATCCTCTTGTATGCATCTACAGCATTGTGAGTAGAAGGTCTGAAATCCTTTCCTAAGACTGCAGAAGATCAGCATGTCTCCTCTCTGGTAGTTACTTCACTGAGGAGTAATGATGATGAACATCACAGGGCACATGGCCCTGTACAATTACAAGCTGGGCCTGTGAGCAGCAGGATCATCAGCATTCATCAAAACAATTCCAAAGCATGTTGGAGACACCTCTAACACCAATAGTGAAGCACATCCAGATGACATTCTCCACCAAAAGGTGTTGGTGTTCTGGCAGAGTTAAGTTGAGGTCCCTAAAGCCTCAACACAGCAATGTTTAGCTGCAGGAGTGGCTGAACATATAGCAATCCAGCAGTTATGAGATGAAGGGATAATCTCAACTGATCCAGTAAAGTTTATAAAACTTTACATACTTTTTATAGCACAGGAAGTAGCAGATTACCTCCAGTAGAAGAAGCTACAAAGATCCCAGGCATCATCTGCAATGCCTTTACTGTTTGTGAGTGAGGACCTTTTGCTCCCACTGTCTCTGGTCAACAAGGTATTTACTCTACTCCAAGCACCTCCACTGTCACAACCCATCCCTAGACCCCCAGACCTCTTCCCAAGCAAACCTCACTTCCCAGGATACTACCAATGCCTCCTCAACCTGCCTCAACCTTTGCCCACACCTAGCACCCACTCCAGTGTACTTCACCACTCTCTTAGCTAACTCCAACACTTCCCCAGACAACTCCAATGCCTCTGCTATGGGCCCTGTCACTCCTCTATTCTCCACTAAGCCTCCAGAAATTCCTGATGCTTCCCCTAAACCCCAACATATATTATAGACCTACACTAATGTGTTACTGCAGCCCAGCAACTGATCAGAACTAAACCCATTGTATAATGACAACTTCTGGAGGCTGTGGCTCAATCACACAACTAGCAAAGGGAGATTCAAAGTCTATTCCAGTATCTACAAGAAGTTCTGTAGTTCTAGCTACTCACCTGGCAGAGGGAGATCTAAAGAGAACAAGTCTAAGGATCTCCAATACCAGTGTTTGGAAAATTTACTCTAGTGCTTCTAGAAAAAACATCCAACAACAACCAAATCTAGAGTCTGATCAAAAAGCAGAAATCCATTGTAAATGGCCTTGATCTTGAGACTCACAGCACATGACCATGTGAAAATATAAGCAAAAGGTAGCCCTTAGTTGAAAGTACTTCTGCTCCAAAGATGGGAGGCCTACAACAAGTGGTAGGCCAGGAATGCAGGAAACAATCCAGGGGTCTAGTGAGAGACCATGTGGAGGGGGCAACACTTGTCAGAATTAGACAGAGAACTGGTACAGCCTGAAGATTAGAACTGGAACCAGCAGATAGAGAAAGCAAAGGAGAATAAAGGAAAACCATAAGGATAGAGAACAGAACAGGGGGGGAATGGGACATCTCCTGACATTGCTCCTCCTCTAGCATGCAGCATCTCAATGTACTGGGTAGAAGAAGTTATGAATTGCCTGATCAGCTGTTGAAAGGTGATAAGACCTACTTGTTGCTGAGCACCATTTTCAGCATTTCTGATTGGACAGCAGCTGATTATATTGATATGGCACAAGTCATGATGCAAGTCATGATACTCAGCATGTGAGGCCTATCCCTGAGGTCTGGAACAAGCTGTATTACATGGAGTTGGGACTCTGAGTCTAAAACAACAAGGCTGAGACCTTTCTTAGTGACAATTGCTAGCAACTTTCCTAGTGATAATACTGCTTTTTCTACAAAAATGAACATATTGACAGTCATGTGATTTCTTACTTATCATTTTTCTTGTTGAGCTTACAAATATACTTGAATGGCATCTACACTTCAGGTATTGACATTGGACATGCTCTTTTCTTGTGATTTATTACCTTTACACATCATATTGACTTTGCTTACTTTTTACTTGGTTACCAGACTGACACCTCATATGTAGCATAAACACTTCAGCAGATGCTATCACTGGTGGTGACTATTATTCCCTTTTGTATACTATACTTATGAGCAGTATAAATACTGTCTGTGCATAGAGATAAAATCAATAAACAAGAGTACCATTTTCTCCTCTTTATAAGCTTACCAGCTTAAAATTTCATTTTGCTCTTTTGCTTGCCCTCAACAACAACTCAATGACAGTCTTGCTGACCTCAACTTTGACTTCATGTGGTACCAACTACAGGTACCCTTTATGTTATTTTTGATTTAGCAATGCTAGTGACTATGGCTAGTGATTAGTTTACATTCATTTCCCCCTAGCTTCTTTATCATCACTTTCCCCACTATTTCCCAACTCCCCTTTCAACACTTAGTTCCCCTTTCCTTAGCAACTCTTTTATCTTCATTCTTTTCCTCTTCCTTTGTCTAGTGACCCTCTGCTACTGTCTAGCAACTTAGGCTAGCATTAACTACTATTTCCACTTCCTGTTCACACCACACTCTTTAGCTCTTGTTCTCTGGGATAATTATTGACTCACCCTCTTTATTAACTTCTTACTGCCAACTACCCTATCTAGTGACTAGTGTTAGGTCCTCTTTTTTAGGTTTCCTGCATGGCACTAGGTAGCATAGGAGCACATCAGCAGATTAGATGCCTTGAATGGATTTTGGAGCATTGAGATGCCTACAGTAGAGGTCCTAGATCAGGGTTGGTGCATGTATATTAGCCTGCAGTTCCCAAAAGATGTCCTCAATGCCATATTCCTTACATTTCACCTTGAACTGCAACTTCTTTCAAAATATTCTGCTATCTAAGATTTCCTCCACTTTATACTCCTCCTCATCATTGACCAGAACTGGGTAGTGGGAGTGGCTTAGGGCAGTGGCCTGGGATTAGATTCTCCAGAGCTGGAAATAGCTTGACAACATTGAAGACTGGGTGCAATTGGTGTAGACCTGCTAGGAGTCTAAGTCAGTTACCATGAAAGGGCCAAGATGACAATGTGACAGCTTCTGAGATGGCCTTGTTGTTATGTCTGAGCTATCCAAGTACACACAATCTCCAGGCTTGTAAACTGAGGCTGGTGTCTGTTGATGATTATAGTACCATGCTATGTCCTCCTTAGCCTTCACTAATGCAGCTTTTGCCTCCTCTTGTGCTCTCTTCATCCAGTCCACAAACTCATTGATGAAGTCATTCAGAGAGGTATGCCCAAGGTTTAAATCCTATGCAAGGGTGCCTGCCAGTGTCCACAAAGAATGGAGTCATCTGCATGGAAGAGTGAACATAGTTGTTGTATTGGAATTCAGCATCTGGCAGCAGCTCATCCTAGTCATCCTGTCTCTCATTACAAAACAGGCAGAGATACTTGTTTCAGTTTCTGGTTAACATGTTCTGTCTGCTCATCTGACCGAGAGTAATAGGCCATGGTGGTATGGAGCTTCACTCCTAGCAGGTGATACAGTTCCTGAGTGAACTCTGCTACAAATTGCCATTGTATGTGTCTGGTAGCACCAGACATGGAATCTGTGGCTGTAGGGTCACTGGAGCTGTGGAGACAGGTTCAGAGGGGGTCAGGGCTAGTTCTGCAGCCACAGGAGGGGCAGAGTTAGGGGCTAGGCATTCAAGCAATGCCTGAAGTGATTGGGAGATAAGATTTATTGTTTGACAGAGAGTAGAGAGTTTGGTAGTATAGTGGATGAGAGAAGATTGCATTAATTGCATCTGGATTTCTAAGTGTAGCAGGCAAGTCCAGGCTTTGTCCTGCAGGGCTGGGGCCTCCAAGAGTGTGTCTGGGTTGGCAAGCTGAGACATAGAACTCTATAGTATTTAATCCTGGTGGGGAAGCAATGGATAGCAGTTCAGAGGTTTCTTGTAGCTATGATGATAAGGTCTTTGCTGACCAAGTGGGTTATGGTACAGGTAGGCGTGAGAATAGGATGTCAATAGTTTGATCAGGCCACTAACATTACTGTGTGGTCCATCAGATGGTGCTGGTTATGACAGCAACATTCAATCAGGTGCCTAGCTGAAAGGTGCAGCATGTCTGTCACTAGCAGTATACTGGCCCATACCATTGTGGGTTCCAAATCTTGGGATTGATCTTCCAAAGGTAGCATCTGGGCATGGGGAAGGGTTAGTTGTGAGACCCTTACTGGTGTGTGGGAGTGGAAGCCTGGAGCTGGGCAACGTGCCTTACGTGGGACATACCAGCACACATACAGTAAGCCCTGCCGAGTATAGCTGGGTTTAGAAATTGGGATAGCACATTAGCAACAGATGGTATGGGACTTAGGTATGGGAAGTAGTATGAACTCTGACAAAGTCAAATTGTAGTAAAGTGGCTATGAGGCATAACCAACATCAGCTGAAAAGGGATCAGGCTGGAGAACTAGTTGGAGTGTCCATAATTACCACCCCCATTACATACTGTAGGACCTAGGACACTTATGGGTCATGTGTAAAATAGGTCTTGAAAGAAATAAGAAGATCAACCAACCAACCAACCAATCTTGTAGCTATGAGGAGCTTCTAGACCAGTTTTTGGAGACTTGTTCTGCTGTAAGAGCAACCTCTAGAATGGCAGATTGGAGTTATGCAGCTAGCAGAAGGGAATCCAAAGTATATTAGCAGAGTAGACAATAATACAATTAGTAACTAATTACTTAGCAGAGGAGAATCTGAAGAGAACAAGTCTAAGGATCCCTGCTGCTCAGTGCAGCACATCAATAGGTGGCAGAGGCATGAGAACTACTGTACAGAAGACTGGAGCTGCTCCTAACCTTAGGGCAATGATTGCTGAGGTAATACAGAGAACTCCACAGTTCTCCAAAGATCTCTGGAGTTCTAGAAAGAGCCCTGAAGATGTTGAACAAGCTGTGGAGGTGCTGGAACTAGTCACAGAGGTTGGAAATGGAAGTCCCCTGACAGTAGTGGCCAAAGCCACTGATGATAAAGGCATCTTCTCAGTTGGAGCTGCACTCACAGAATGAACCACTGATGCTGGCTCCTCTGCTGGCACCAGCACAGCTCTCACCTCCTCCATGGGCCAGTACAAAAAGTGAGTGAAGATACCCACCTCACTATAGCACAGCTATTCAGCTGCACCTAAAAGAAAGTGGCCTCTGCTCTCCTGGATTTGGAGGAGCACTTAGAAGTGCTCCCTGTCATCAGCAGTGGGGGCATATCACTCATTGTACTCCTCTACTGCAGGGGGTACTCTAATGGTTCAGAGTTG
This sequence comes from Termitomyces sp. T153, assembly GCA_018296165.2. Lineage (NCBI taxonomy): Eukaryota > Fungi > Basidiomycota > Agaricomycetes > Agaricales > Lyophyllaceae > Termitomyces > Termitomyces sp. T153. The sequence goes on from JACKQL020000101.1 coordinate 137,921, forward strand.
GCAAAGGCTTTCATTGTTGACTTGCATAAACAAGTCCATGTGAATTGCACTCCTGGACCAATGGTGATTGAGAAAGCATATACTATAAGTATATGCATGATTTACCCAGGAGGGAGGCACATGGTTGGCCAGGAAGTGATGTATCACCTCCATCTCACTTAAATTGTTAATTTGCATAGGCAGTACTTGCAGCCTATGCAGGGTGAAAGTGTAGGATGTAATTGGAGAAAACTCTCCTATACTGGACCAGTAATTGTTCACTGCCTCTTGATAGAAACACAGCTGAGCAACCACCATAGCAAACAGCCTCATATAGGCCATTTGTGCATGCAGCATAGTTGGGCCAGTGCCTGACTTAGAATATAGCCAAAGACCAAGTGTCAGTCTACATGTAATGAAGCATTAAGGGCAACACCTGAGTACAGGTTCTGTGAACTTAGGTGGCCATAGTGCAGAATGTACTATGCCTATGCATTGATGTTGAAATGATGGCCAATCAGAACTTAATTAAGTTCTACTCCCTGCATATTGTTATTGGTGTGGCCAAGCATGGCCAACAAACATGAAGGCAAGGGGACTAGTAAACAATGATGGTCCAGCTATATTGTCAGCTATACATCACATGTACATTGGGAAGATAACTGGTGGGCAGCAAAAAATTGAAGCTTTGGCTATATCATTGGCTATACATCACATGTCAAGTCACATGGGAATAGAATTTTTTGAAGACAAATCTGGTGGGGGATCAAGGAATAAAGCCTCAACTACTTCTTAGACCTTGGAACCTTTGTATAAACAACTCTAATTCCTAATTATACAACAGTACAAAAGCTACAATGTTCCAAAGCCTAGAGGCTCTTCCAAGTATTCTTCTTCTTCCTCACTGTCTTCATTTCTCATTCCTCATCTCTTCCTCCTCATTATTTGAACTGTCTTCTTCTTCATAAAGATCTTCTTCAGTCAATCCTGCTCCTTCTTAGGCTTAGATCCAAAAGCTCATCATCTGATTCCTCAAAGAAGAGACTGATATCTCTGATGAATATGCCAATCCCATGCTCTTTTGCATCTTATAAGTTGCTTTTCATATAATCTGGTGTCTAATTCCACCATCTGTAAAACACACAAACATATTCTGATCAGCAAGATTATATATTTGTGAACATTAGTGGTAATCTATCATGCAAGAAACTTGATAACTGTTACATGTTGATATAATATTGCTCATAATCAACATTTTCTTCTTCTGGCTTCCATGCCATAGATTGACCCAACAGTTCATCAGTAGTATTTTCTGAAAATCTTGAAATAAGATCAACTGCACACAGAACATTGGCAGGATCAACAAATGCAAAAGCATCATCATCCTCCATAAATCCAACTTGATATATGCACTTTTCAATAGGGCCTGATTTAGCATCATAGTCCAGCAGCCCATAACAATAACCCCAGAGAAATTCCAATTGCTCAAATGGTCCTCCATATCCCAAAATTTGCACCATAGCATGGAACATCTTCACAATATGGAAATATCAGTAGGAATGGAATCTGTGTCCTCATCTGCAAGAACCATAACATCACACTGTTGATGTGGATTGATTGTGTCTTGATCACATTGAGGGTCATATGTAGTGTAGTTAATATACAAAGTTTTGTGCTCATAGATGATTGAATCTTTAATAATAAGATTTCCACAATGTTCATCTGTGATTTCAACATCTTCAAAGGAGATGTGTCAAGAAATGATCAATGAGTTTGAGCATGAAGTTCTGATTTATCATTTCAATATCTTAGCTACAAACTAGTGACACTCGAACATACTGTTATAGTGGGGTCATTTTTATGCTTCTTACACCATTTCAGAAGATTGATAGATGATTTTCCAGTCTTCAAAATGTAATGATGTTGTTCTGAGTTAGTTAGTGGTCAAGTTCCCTCTTCAACAATATCCTTCATAGCACAAGATCTGGCATTTTGCACACTCATGTAAAGCAATTTGTTTCTCAAACTAATTCTTATTAGTTCATGCATAAAATGCCTTGACTTGTTTATATTCCACTTCACCCTTGACAAATTATTCAATCAGATTTTAAACAAATTATCATGCCAACTTACAATTTCAGTGGGATAGGAATCTGTAGTACCAAAGCATTGAATTGCTTCAGCATAATCAACCATTGAATGAGGGGCACAATAGCTCAGCTGGTACCATCATGTCCTTAGAGATGTTTCTATCTTCCCAAGTGGGACCATAGAGTTGTTAGTTCAATTCTCATGTGTAATGCAGCCTTTGGCAGAAAACACTCTAGACACTGCACCTGGCTTATTCAATGCTGCCAGAAGCCACCACTTGCACATGATTGACTAGGGAGACTTTGTTGTGCAGGCCACTTTAGAACATACCAATCAACACATGACACAATGAGGTTTGGTGACTACCATGCTTATGTCCAATTAGAAAAAGAGAGAGTTCCTCAGTGTGACAGATTTAGGAGAGGGTCTGGACTAAGTGCTGGGAAGGAATCTCACTGACTAAGCATGTCATGGCATGGGTAGGCATGATGATAAGGTTCAATATAGTATGGAATAGCTGCCAAAGTACTGTGTGGCTCATTGATCACTTTTGATCTCTAAAAGGGTGGGCTAATTAGCTTGACTGGGCTGACTCATTGCTGGATTACCAGATTTTGTACTCCAAAAATAGCATTTGAGCATGAGGAAGGGTGGAGTCATGACTGCCCTTGGTTGAGGGTTGACTAGAGGAAGGCATGAGCTGTGCCAATCAGGCTACTAAGTCCTACACTAATTGATTCCAATTAAGCCTTGTTGAGTGTAGCTGAGTTTAGATATTGGGAAGGCACATTAGCAGCAGATGGGGAGGGACTTTATGGTGGGAAGTAGTATGAACTCTGACAGGATCAAATTGTAGTAAAATGGCTATGAGGTGTAACTGGCACACTTGAAAAGGTTTCAGGCTAGAGTACCTATTGGATGTGTCCATAATTACCACCCCCTTCAAACTGCAGGACCTAGGACACTATGTTCATATGTAAAATAGATCTTAAAGTAAATAAAATGAGCCATTCATTCATTCAACCATTGAATGGATTTTGGGAGTATCAAGTGTAAAGGATCTTAGTTGATTTGATAGTACAATAAGCTCAGATCCTTTGATTTTACTTGATTTCTTTGCACTAATACCTGCTTTTCTACATGCATCTCCTTTGATGTTTCATGTGTTTCAAATTCAGGACAGACTTCTTTAGCAAAACTGCAAAACTGTTTAGTTTTCAGATGTTTGACCATAAAATATCTCAAGAGACCAGTCCATGTGCAGCTGCATTTTAGCTGAAGCATGCCATAATCCCATAGCAAACAAAAGATTTTGAACTTTCTTGTCAATTCTGCAGCTAGTTTGCCAAAAGAGTCCTTCAAAACATGGAGCAGCATTCTTATTAGAAGAGTTTTATATAGATACTAAAGATCACATAATGACATACATGCAATCAATCTTCAAAATCATGAGCAGCAAAGCTCTGCATTTCAGAAACTTTGTTATGAAACCTTTGTATAGTTAATTGTCCAAAAGGTGCTATTTTATGATAGCTAGTATAAAATTTAGAATCAGATTGTAATGAGCAGACTTCTTACTGCAGATCCAATTCAGCAACAGAATTAAAACCATATGTGTGCAACATCCAAATAAGATGTGTAAAAACTTGCTTCCAGACACCAAGTTCAAACTCATGCATGAGATCAGGAACAAAGAAATCAAAGTAATTTTCTTTATTTGGCAAAAGCAGCTGTGAGGATGCATTCTGAGCAGATATAGTATGTATCATTGATATATAACTTGGAAGATTCCTCACCTCAATTGGCACAAATGATTCACCAAGAATATTATCAATTGCTTTCCCTGTTGCAGCATATCCTTTTTTGAAAATATATCTTCTTGCTTTCTGAATTTGACCTTTATGTGCTTCAATATCTGCTCAACAATTTTTTGACCAAATAATATCATGAAGCTTTGTGCCAACACACATGACTTGAGATAAAATTTGGCACACTGCACAGAAGTAAGATCCCAACTGCTTGATATCAGCCAGCAGTGCTCTTGGAAAATATTAATTTACAAATTGAAAGCAGAAACAAGTCTAATACAACATACCTTTCAGGATAATCTGCAGAATAGCAAAAGAAATGAGGATCAAGTCTTCAATGAATACCATCACCACACATCAAAACAATACCATGCTTGTAGACATATTTGAATTCATCTGTGAGAAGAATTTTCCAAGCTGAATGCATCAACTCTCTTTTGAGATGTGTCACAATAGACTTGGGTGCAGTAGTGTTAAACAGCTCCTTGTAACAATCTTGAATCAAGTCAGGAAGCTAAAGAGTCAAAAACAATGAGGAATGGTCAAATATCAAAAATCACAACATACTGATGGAAAGTATGCAAGATGATTGGCAGAAAAACTGTTCACAGTACCCCAAATATACTTGGAAAGCAACCAAACCACATGTACAGTGGCCAAATAGATGCAGTGCCAAAATTTGCAAGATGTTGATAAAACCCTACTCTTGCTAAGCACTGATTTCAGTTTTTTCTTATGTCTTTGGTGGCTTTCAGATTTCCCAGTTTCTATGTGATGCAATGGTCACATGACTTTGTCACATGTGGTCTAGACCCTCAGCCCATCAGATGACTTTCCCTTTCTGAAGCCTAGCAACCTCCAGCAACCTCCTAGCAAGGTCACCAATCATATTTCTTTTGTTGGTATTATTGACACAGTTTTTTGATTTCTTAATTTAGTTTTATTTTCTTACCGCATAAAACCCTAGCAACTGACTATTGTTCCAGGTGTTGGTTTTGACTACAATTTGGGTTATTGACTTTTACCATACTATTCCTCCTGACTTGCCTAGGTTGCTAGCAACCTATCAATTACACCCTCATATGTCAATCAAATCCACACTGACAGTTTGATGTGATGGTTCTTGCATAGGAAGATGATTGCAGATTTCATCCATATTGGTATTTCCATATTGTGAAAATATTCCATGCAATGGTGCAAATTTTGGGAAGTGGAGAACAATTTCAGTGACTAGAGTTTCTTTGGGGTCATTGTTATGGGCTTGATTATAATGCTAAATTAGGCCCTGCTGAAAAGTGTATGTATCAAGTTGGCTTTATGGAGGATGATAATGCTTTTGCATTTGTTGATCCAGCCAGTGTCCTGCATGCAGTTCATATCATTCCAAAATTTGCAGGAAATACCACTGATTAGCTATTGGGTCAATCTATGGCACAAAAGCTGTTAGAGGACTTTCATTTCTGACCTCAGCAACTTGTTCCAGCACCTCCACAGCTTGTTTGACATCTCCAGGGTTCTTTCTAAACAAGCTGTGGAGGTGCTGGAACAAGTTGCTGAGGTCAGAAATGAAAGTCCTCTAACAGCTTTTGTGCCATAGATTGACCCAATAGCTAATCAGTGGTATTTCCTGCAAATTTTGGAATGATATGAACTGCATGCAGGACACTGGCTGGATCAACAAATGCAAAAGCATTATCATCCTCCATAAAGCCAACTTGATACATACACTTTTCAGCAGGGCCTAATTTAGCATTATAATCAAGCCCATAACAATGACCCCAAAGAAACTCTAGTCACTGAAATTGTTCTCCACTTCCCAAAATTTGCACCATTGCATGGAATATTTTCACAATATGGAAATACCAATATGGATGAAATCTGCAATCATCTTCCTATGCAAGAACCATCACATCAAACTGTCAGTGTGGATTTGATTGACATATGAGGGTGTAATTGATAGGTTGCTAGCAACCTTTTGACATCTCCAGGGCTCTTTCTAGAACCCTGGAGATCTCCAGAGAACTGTGAGGTTCTCCATATTACCTCAGCAATCATTGCCCTAGGGTTAGGAGTAGCTCTAGTCATCTATACAGTAGTTTCCACACCTCTGCCACCTGCTGATGCACTGCACCAAGCAGTGGGGATCCTTAGACTTGTTCTCTTTGGATTTCTCTCTGCTAGGTGATTAGTTACTGATTGTATTGTTGTCCACTCTGCTAATATACTTTGGATTCCCCTCTGCTAGCTGCGTGACTCTGATCTGCTGCTCTGGAGGTTGCCCTTACAGCAGAACAAGTCTCCTAAAACTGGTCTAGAAATCCCTCACAGCTACAAGAAACCTCTGAGCTGCTACCCATCACCTCCCCACCAGGATTCAGCACCACAGAGTTCAATGTCTTAGCCTGCTAACCCAGACACACCCTCAGAGGCCCTGGCTCCACAGGACAAAGCCTGGACTCATCTGTTACACTTAGAAATCCAGGTACAATTAATGCAATCATCTCTTACCCACCATACTACCAAACTCTCCACCCTCCATCAGATAACAGATCTTATCTCCCAATTACTCCAGGCATTGCTCAAATGCCTGAATTCTAATTCTGCCTCTTCCACAGCTGCAGAACTAGCCCTGCCTGCATCTGCACCTATCTCTATAGCTCCAGTGACCTTCTGGCCATGGATTCCACATTCCACACTACTAGATGCATATAATAGCACTCACTCCAGCAGGGAGCAATTTCTGCAGTCCTGCCTCACTTATATCCACCTCAGCAGAGATGCCTTCAACTCCAATGCATTGAAAATAGCCTGAGTGCTGTCATATATGAAACTCAATATGCTTCTACCTATGCACTGTGAGTCTTCCATTGCCCTGAAGGTGTTGGAAGCTTTCTGGACTGGGCCACCTTTGAAAAGGACTTCCACATGGAGTTTTTCCTGTTAGACCCTGCCAAGATAGTGACCTTGATGCTGCATGATAGGAAGCAGTATGGACAAGGAAAGTGTATGCTAGATGAGTATATTGACTTGTTCTGGGCCCTGGTCAAACAGGCCACCTACTCCAATGGCCTCCAACTATGCCTTACTTTCCAGGATGGCTTGCACCCTGCACTGATAAAACACATTGACAATCTGGCAAAGAGTAGCTCCAACAATGAAAAGATTGCATTGTGGTATGAGGTGGCCCAGGACCAATAGCAACTCATGGAGATCTGGAGGGAGCTCTGCTGCCCCCATTCTATGCTATGCCCTGCTCCAATCAACAATTTCCACCACCCCACACCTGCTCACCCAAGGCCAGCCCTTACTCTGACCATCTCCATAGCATGCCCCCTGCCACTGGGGATCCTCATGGATGTGAATGCCACCTGGCAGCTCTGTGCTTCCCTGCCATTGTGCTGGAGATGCTAAAAGCTGGGGCACTTTGCATGGCACTGCCCCCTGGGCTTAAAGGTATGTTACCTTTTCATGGTGGAGCAGGAGGAACTCCTCCTGCAGCTGTTGGCTGCAAAGAATGCTGCTGGAGCTCTGTTACTAGATGAGCCAGAGTCAATCCTGGAGGAGATCAGCATATGTGCCTCACCTCTGGAGCTGGAGGGGAATTTTTAGTTGAGTGACAGATGAGGTGTATGCCTCCATTGCTGGGTGCTAACAGGTTCTTGTGTCTGTCGATAGAAAATGAAACTGCCTTTTCTGACACCCTTCATTCTAAGACAGAAGAATCTCAATGCTTCCCTCCAGACATATAGATACCAGCTCTGGAGCCCCTGCCAAGCTCCCTGACACCTCCAAAGGTCCATCAGCACAGTCCTGCTTGGGTGCATTGGATGCTCCAATAGTACATGATGGCCTCCAGCCCATTCACTAACTCCCTGCATCTTGATGTGGAGATTGAGATGACAGACACTCAGCAAACCCATAGAGTCACAGCTCTTCTAGACAGTGGAGCAATGGGACTGTTCCTGGACTCAAAATTCATCAAATGCCACAGCCTGACCATGCAGCCACTCCCCAAGCCCATTCCTGTCTACAATATCAACAGAACACCTAACAAAGCAGGTGCCATCAACTCCATGGTTGACCTGGTCCTTCATTATCAGAATCACATAGAGTGCACCATATTTGCTGTCACCAGCTTAGAAAGGCAGGACATGATTCTTGGTTTCACATGGCTCCATGAGCACAACTCCAAGATCAATTGGACCAAAGGAGAGGTAACCATGAGCAGGTGCTCCTAGAAGTGCTCCACCTGTGCTGTAGAGGACAGAGTGGAGCGCCAGACCTGAGTTTAGGAGCACATAGCCATTTATGCATATCATGCCAGCCCTCTCCCCTCTGCAGATCTAGACTTCCTGGACCCCCTGCCTCTGGTGCTCCCTCATAGAGAGGCCCTCTACAAGGATGACCAGAGCAACAGCAAAGCCCCAGCGGAGGAGCATAGAGGGGAGTTTGGTAGCATATGCAAGCCAGAGTTCCTAGACAAAGTGGTAGAAGTGGGGGATCAAATCTATGCTACTACTATACACCTGCTGCCCTTTATCACAGAGATCTGGGCTAGCCAGACCATGTCCCAATGACTGGCCCAGGCATTCACTGCTAATGCCATATCCTGAGAATTCTGAGATGTGGCACTCCCCTACCTTTATGCATTTGCAAATGTGTTGTCCAAAGCCTCATTCGACTCACTTCTGGAGTGCAAGAGGTGGGACCACACCATTGAACTGCTGCCAGACTTCACACCCTCCAGCTGTAAGGTCTACTTGCTTGCACTCAGAGAGCAGGATGAGCTCAATGCATTCCTGCAGGAGAACCTAGACTCCAGTTGTATCCACCCATCTAAGTCTCTAATGGCTTCTCCAGTCTTTTTCATTAAGAAGAAGAATGGTTCACTCTGACTGGTCTAGGACTACTGGGTACTCAATGCCATGACAGTGAAGAACCATTACCCTCTCCCTCATCTCCGTGCAATACTTCACTAAACTGGACATCTAGTGGGGTTACAACAATATGTGCATTCAGGAAGGAAATGAGTGGAAGGCCACCTTCCAGACTAACCAGGGATTGTTCAAGCTGCTTGTTATATTTTTTGGACTCACCAACAGCCCCACCACCTTCCAGACTATAATGAACAACATCTTCCAGAAACTCATAGCAGAGGGCATAGTGTGTGTGTACCTGGATAACATTCTCATCTATACCAAAATGCTGGAGGAACATCATCAGATCACTCACCTTGTCCTGGAATGTTTCTGCTAGCACCAGCTCTACCTCAAGCTGGAAAAGTGCAAGTTTGAACAAACCTAAATTGAGTACCTTAGCCTGATCATCTTGCACAGAGCTGCAAAGATGGACCTGGTGAAGGTAGCAGGTGTAGTGGAGTGGCTAGAGCCCAAGAACAAGAAGAAGGTTGATGAGCCCCAGTTATTGCTGAGCACTATTTTTTTGGCATTTTGGACTTAGTGGCAGCTGGCTACCTTGAATCTGACACAAGTCACAACACTCAGCACACAAGACTTTAGTGACCGCAAGACTTACCAATCACAAGAAACATCACGGGGAGTCTGGAACTTGGGCCTAAATCATCAAGGCCTAGACCCTCCCTAGTGATGATTAATAGCGACCCCAGCAACTCTAGCGACAAAACGGTGTTTTCTTACTATATATGGACAAATTATCAGACATGTACCTTTTTACTATCATTTCTTTTGCCAAGCTTACCAACATACTTGAACAGTGTCTATGCTTCAGGTATTGACATCAGACTTGTTACTTTTTGGTTTCATTTGCAATTAGGTGCCGCCAAAACTTCACCTATGATTTTTCACTTAGTTACAGACTGATGCCTCGTATGCAGCCTAAACACAGTGACAGATGCTGTCGCTAGTGGTGCCTATTTGTTTACTTTCCCATACTATACTTTGAAACGTATAAATACTGACTGTACATAGACACTAGACAGACAAGAACAATCAAAGAACTGCTATCTTTGAGCCTACCAGCAAGAGATTTCACTTTGCCTCTTTCGCTCTTTTTATCACCTTTGACCCAGGCTTAGCAATAAGCCTCCTTGACTTTGACCTTGACTTAGTGGGGTGCCAACTGCAGGTGCCTATTTTAGTTAATCCGACTTAACAACGCTAGCAACTATGGCTAGCAACCAGTTTATGTTTGTCCCTTAATTGTAGTCTTCCTGTTGCTGCCTTTCCCTGTCTCTACCCCAGTCCTTCACCCTCCACTACCTCAGTTAGAAGGGCGTTTTGTCTTAGCAACGTTACTGGTCTTTACCTCTTTTTCTTTCCTGATTGTCATTAGCAACTTCTGCTAGCAATAGCAACTCCTATTGACTTCACTCCACAACGTAACTCTCGCTCTAGTTCTCTGGGACGGTTACTGACTCGCCCTCGACTATTAACTTCCTACTGCCAGCTACCCTATCTAGTGACTAGTGTTAGGTCCTCTTTTTAGATTTCCTGCACGGCACTAGGCGGCATAGGAGCACATCAAGGTGCAGGCATTTCTTGGTTTCACAAACTTCTACCAGAGATTTATCCAGGACTTCTTGCACTATGCTCATCTACTATTTGACTTCATGGAAAAGGATGTTATGTGGAGTTGGGGACCCCCAGAGCAAATGGCTTCCAACACTCTCAAGTGTGCTGTGACCTCCAGACCCATCCTCCTCTTTCCAAATGACAACTCTCCTTTCCAGGTAGAGGTCAACAGCTCTGACTTTGCCACTGGAGCTGTGCTCTAATAGCAATCCCCAGAGAATAGGAAGTAGCATTTGGTGGCCTTTTACTCCAAGAGCCCCAAGAGCCTGAATGTGGTGGAGTGGAACTACAAGATCCATGACAAAGAGATGCTGGCCATCATCCAGTCATTCAAGGAGTGGCGGCACTTTCTAGAAGGTGCATGGCACAAGTTTGAGGTCTAGACAGATCACAAGAACCTCAAATATTTCTGGACAGCCAAGAAGCTCAATTGCTGACAGGCCCAGTGGTCCCTCTACCTCACCAACTTTGACTTCTCTTTGCACTACAAGCCCAGCTAGAGCATGGGAAAACCAGATGCCCTGTTCTGGAAGGCAGACTACAGCATGAGAGAAGGTGTAAGGGTGACCTTTGGAGGCTGTGGCTCAATCATACAGCTGGCAAAGGGAAATTCAAAGTCTATTCAGTACTGTACAGTGTCTACTGAGATAACTACTCATCTGGCAAAGGGAAATCCAAAGAGAACAAGTCTGGAGATTCCTTAGGCCAGGTGTGATGCTTTAGAGGCTTCAGAAGCATGAGAAACAACTGTACAGTATGACAGAGAAAAAAGACACAAGTGATGTGTCAGCAATTGGTCAGCAGTTATATAAGCCAGTGGCAGTGTCAAAAGGGCCACACTTGTCTGAATTATTGACAGAGAACCAGTGCAGCTTGAGGGCTAAAACCAAGACCAATAAATAGGGAAAAGGAAGGAGAATCAAGAAAAACTATAATGGAGCAAATCTGACAAGAACTGGAGAAGGAGAAGGGGAAACAAGTGAGATGTCCCCTGACATCACTCCCCCTCTAGGATGCGGCACCTCAATGCACTGGGTAGAAGAAGTCACAAATTGCCTGGTCAGCTAGTGAAATAGGATAGATGCCTCAAATAGCTTTTGGGGCATTGGGATGCCTATGGTAGAAGTCCTGGACCAAGCCTGATGCATGAACATTGGCCTGTGGTTCCCAAGAGATATCCTTAATACTATATCCCTTCCATTTCACCTTGAACTGCAACTTCCCTTGGAATACCCTGCTGTTCAAGATTTCCTCCACCTCATACTCCTTATTATTGACCAGGACTAGTGGTGAGGGTGGCTTAGGGCAATGGCCCAGGATTGGATCCTCTGGAGCTAGAAACAACCTGACCACATTGAAGACCAGATGCAGTTGGTGGAGGCCTGCTGGGAGTTTAAGTCAGTATGCCAAAGGCCCTACCTTCTTCTCCACTGTGAAAGAGCCCAGATGACAATGTGATGGCTTCAGGGATGGCTGTGTTGTCTTAATTTCCAAGCTATCCAAGTACACACAGTCCCTAGGCTTGTAAACTAGGGCAGGTGTCCATCTGTGATCATAGTACTATGCCATGTCTTCCTTGACCTTCACCAATGTAGCTTTTGCCTCCTCCTGTGCCCTCCTCATCTGATTCACAAACTCATTGACAGAGTCATTCTCTGAGGGGTGTGCCTGAGGTTTAAATCCCATGCAAGGGTGCCTACCAGTGTCCAGGAAGAACAGAGTCATCTGCATGGAAGAGTGAACATGGTTGTTGTATTGGAATTCTGCATCTAGCAGCAGCTTATCCCAGTTATCCTGCCTCTCATTATAAAACAGGTAGAGATACTATTCCAGTTCCTGTTTAACACATTCTGTCTGCCCATCTGACTGAGGATGATAGGCTGTGGTAGTATGGAGCTTTACACCTAGCAGGCAATACAGTTCTCAAGTGAATTCTGCCATAAACTGAGGGCCTTAGTCTGAAACATACCCATCTAACAGACCATGGAGTTTCCAGACATTCTTCTGGTACAGGCTAGCCACTTCCAAGGCAGAGCATGTGGTGTGAGTAGGTATGAAGTGAGCCCATTTGCCATAGAGGTCCACCACTACCATAATAGCATTGTACCCATGAGCATCTGGGAGTTCCACAATGAAATCCACTGATGCACCACTCCAGCAAGCAGCTGGAATAGGAAGTGGGTGGAGCTGGCCCATGGGTGCTTGGCAGCGAGGTTTGGTGTGGAGACAGAGGTTGCAGATGCTAGTGTAGGTGCCTACATATCAGGGAGATCTGTGGCTACCAATAGTTCCAGGATACTAGCTCTAATGTCTTCCACCTTCCAGGATGTCCAGCCACCCAAGAGTCATGGTGTTGTTCTACAATGTGCTGGTGAAGTTCTGGAATGTTAGGCACATAAATGCATCCTCTGAAGATCAGCAGCCCATCCTAAAGACCCCACTCATCAGCATGCACTGACTTGACTCCACTTGCCCATCAAGCTTGTAAGGCCTGTGCAGCCTGAGCAACTGCATCCTCCTGTGCACCCTCTTGGTTCCCTCATCAAATGTCCCTAAGGATGTTTGCCTCATCTCCTTGAGCTATAGTCCCTTCTAGCACATGGATGGCAAAGAGCTCTGGCTTGAGGAGGACAATGTTATCATTATCTCCTGCTCTAGTGCTATAGTCAGCCTGCCTGGACAGTGCATCTGGTTTGCCCATGCTCTATCCTAGTTTGTGATGCAATGACAAGTCAAAGTTGGCCAGATACAGAGACCATTGAGCTTGATGTTGATTGAGTTTCTTAGTGGAACAGAAGTACTCTAGATTCTTGTAGTCTGTCCAGACTTCAAACTTATGCCATGCACCCTCAAGGAAATGCTGCCATTCTTCAAAGGACTAAATAATTGCCAGCATCTCCTTGTCATAGATCTCATAGTTCTATTCCACTGCATTAAGGCTTTTGGAGTAGAAGGCTACTGAATGCCATTTGCCATTCTCTTTTGACTGCTGGGAGAGGACTGCTCCTGTAGCAAAGTCTGAGCTATCTGCTTCCACACAGAATGGAGAGTCATCATTGGAAAACAGGAGGACTGGCTTTGAGGTCACAGATTGCTTGAGGGTGTTGAAGGCAGCTTGCTGTGGGGGCTCCTACCACCATGCAGTATCCTTAACTGTGAGGTTGAAGAGGAGTTGTGCATGGTGGGAGAAATCCTGTATGAACCTCCAATAGAAATTGACAAACCCAAGAAAGGCCTGAACTTCCTTCTTGTTCCTTGGCTCAGGCCACTCTGCTACACCTGCCACTTTAATGGGGTCCATCTTGGCCATTCCATGCAAAATGATCAAACTCAGGTACTCCACTTTAGTCTGTTCAAATTCACACTTCTCAGGCTTTAAATAAAGCTGGTGTTGGCAGAGGCATTCCAAGACCATGTGTGTGACCCAGCAATGCTCCTCCAGAGTTCTTGTGTAGATGAGGATATTGTCAAGATACATGCAGACAACACCTTCTGCAATCAGATTATGGAAAATGTTATTTCTCATAGTCTGGAAGGTGGCTGGACTATTGGTGAGACCAAAGAACATTACCAGAGGTTCAAAGAGTATACAATTAGTTTAGAATGCTGCCTTCCACTCATCCCCTTCTTTGATGCATACATTGTTGTAGCCCTAGCAGACATCCAACTTTGTGAAATAGCATGCACCTCAAAGGTTGTTGACAAGTTCTGAGATGAGTAGCAAAGAATAGTAGTTCTTCACTGTCATTGCATTCAGGATACAATAATCCTGAACCAGACAAAGAGACCCATCCTTCTTCTTAATAAAGAAGACTGGGAAGGCCATTGGAGACTTGGAGGGTCATATTCATTCTGAGCTAAGGTTCTTCTGCAGAAAAGTGTCCAGCTTATCCTGTTCATGGAGCATGAGTAGATAGACCTTGCAGCTAGAGGGCTCTGCATCTGGTATCAGCTCAATTGCATGATCCCACTGCTTGTGCTCTGGAATGAATTAAAGAAGGCCTTGGAGAATACATCCTCAAAGTTGTAGAGGTGATTGGGAACAGTGCTATGGAAAGGCTTGGGCTGTTGTCAGGTTCCGCTGATGATGGGGGCTCAGTACACTGGCGAGTCCTTACTAGGCGGACGCGATGTCCTGTGCTTATAACCAGGCATCCGGAGTTGGAGCGGAGGTGGGGGAAGCTTGCAAGGGGATCCCTAGGAGGAGCGGCCTGAGTAAGTCCTGAATGGTCCAGAGGAGTCTAAGACCAAAGGTACTAGTCGTTGACCCAGGGCGGGTGTCAAGGCTAGTTCATGGGCACGCAAATAGATTGCGGGGTAAGGGGAGGCTTCTTGGGTGATGGGGGCGGGGTCAGAGCTGGATTGGGGATTACCAGGGCTTGATGAGTTCTGGGGCCGAGTGGGTAGCGAGGTTCAGAGTTGTCGTAAGAATGTTCAGGTTGTGGCACGTGCGCGGAGTTTGTACTGACGTAGGGAGCAAGGGAAACTTAGAGGAACAAAGGAAATATGTACAGTCGAGACGAGATGGAGACGAGACAAGACTGAGAAAAAAGATAGATTCAAAACTTAAAAACAAGAATAGAGACGAGACGAGAGACAAAACATAGGAAACCGGTAAATGTAATATCAAGACTAAAGTTCAAGGAGTTATTCTACGACTTATATACTGACTACTGGGTACCTCAGAGGGCGGCAGATATGGTGGCGGGGGTCGATGGAGCTGTGCGGAGTCGATGGGTGTCGGGTACAATCCAAGGTTGGGCCGCAGCAGTATTCTGATGGGATCAGTTGGGGGCGCAGCTGCTCTGGGGACATTGTGATACTCTGGGACGGGTCGGGTAAACTAGGGTAGGGGGTCAGGGATGTATGACGTGGCCAGGAACGGTGGGGGAAGGTTTCAGGGGGGTGTTGATGGTTACAGAGAGGGAGTTGCTGTCGGGGTTTGCCGGAGAAGTGTTGGAGTTATCCAGTGTGGGCGCAAAAGTGTGGGCAGGGTTCAGGGGAGTTAGACGGGAAATTGGGAGGGGTTGGGAGCAGTGTCTAGGGAGTGGGTCGTGACATCACCCCCCCTTCAGCATTGAGACCCTTGAGACGCGGGGAGCGAGTCGGGGGTCGGTAGGGTGTGGGAATTGAAGTTGATCAATATTGATCAAACCGCAGCGAGCGGCGGCGGCATGGGGAAGGAAGCCAAGGTGCGGCCGCCATTTGTCAGGGGCCCCTTCCTAAGTTATTAAAGGGGTGGACGCACCTGGGAGTTCCCTAACTTGTTGTAATGTCTTCTTCAGCTTATTCTCCCACAGCATCTAGGTCGCCGTCCCCGCCTTCCCAGCTGTCGTCTTCCAAAGATTCAGAGGGTCGCCAAGATCGCCATCGGGTCAAGGCGATGTACCATAGTCGTGAGTGCGGTCCATCTCATGTACTCCAGAATACTGATTGGTCCTTCGCAGAGTTGTCCGCGGCCGTGGCAGGTCCTTCAGGGCCATTGTCTGGTGCGGATGTGATGCAGCCACCAGCAGGCGTGGCCCCTTCTACACGCTCCAAGTCTGGCATTTGTCTGGGGGTGGTCCAGCTTGTCCCAGAGGGTTCAAGGGTGGTACAGGCAGAGGTGACGCCGGAGCAGTTTGCCGAGGCAGTGGGTCAGGCAAGGGGTCCCCCCACCCTCAAGTGGTGTCAGGCGGCGGCCCCGGTGAGTGGCTACTTAGCTTCATGTTTCCCGGACCAACATGCCCCTGCAGTGTGCGTCTTGTACCCAACAAGGAGAGCAGTGTGAATTTGAGGAGCCTGCATCGGGGGTACAGCGGGACACATCGGTGTGCCTTCCATGCCATTTGTGGCACGAGAAGTGCTCTGTCACCCTGAGTTGGTGGGCTGTCTGCGTCGCGGCAGAGCAAGGGTGGGATTGAGGTTGGGTCGCAGCGCAGCTGGAGGAAGGGCGGAAGGGCAGGGTGTCGGGGAGGGGCTCCAGGGCTGGAGAAGGGGAATGGGTTAGCGTGCCTGTCATGAAGGTGGGCCCCCCACGGAGTGGGCGGAGGGAGGGGGCCCCTTCCACGCAGGAGAAGGGGAAATGGAGAGCGTCCCCTTCACCCGAGGCGGGTCCCAGTAAGCGGGCACGGGGCAAGCAGGTAATGGGGGGCCTCCCTGGTTCCGCGGTGTACTCCCCTACATCCAGAGCCCCCATTGAGCAGTCCGCAAATGGGTCGTGGTCAGTTGCAGAGGCCTATCTGCGGCATTGGGTAGAGGGCTTGGAGCGGTTGTTGGTCGCCCACGAGGAGGAGATTCAGGGGGTATGGGAGGAGAGGGACGGGGCTTGACGGGAGTTGGATGGGGTTTGGAGGGAGCGGGACTTGGCGCGGAAAGACAAGGATGTCGCCATCGGGACTGCCATGGAGCGATTGTCTTGTCTGCAGGAGTTGGAGGTGCGGATGGTGCATTTGCAGGTGCAGGCAGAGGCGGCGGAGGTGGCGACACAGCAGGCAGGAGGCTCAGGGGTGCGGGAGACCCAGCAGGGTTCCAGTGCTGGGGAAGTCTGGGCAGCGGCGGAGAGGGCGCGGCAGCAGGAGGAATGGCTTGCCAACAAGACGGTCTTGGGCTGGCAAGGAGTGCTTTGTGAGTGGTTTCCCCGCTTTTGTCTCCTAAGCACTGATTCAGGTTCCATAGACTGGGCCAGGGAGCATTGCATCCTTCTTGACGGAGCATTGGCAGCGCTGGGGTCCATCCATGATGGGTTGGCAAGGATGCCCGAGGACCTTCCGCTGGAGTTGGGTCAAGGGGTTACGCAGATGGGGCATCTGTTGGCAGGGCATCAGTGGAGGGTGACAGCAGATCCCAGGGCGTGATGGGAGATGGCAATGGACGTGGGGGAACCGCTTCCCAGGCAACCCAAGGTTCTGGCGGCGGTAGTGGCACAGTTGGAGGTGTTCATGGTGGGAAGGGTAGCAGGGTTAGGGTCAGAGGAGGAGGGAGAGTGAGGGGAACTCAGACCCCGTCATTGACTTGTTCTCTGCCCCTTCTTGTTCAAGTATATATATGTACACTGCTTGTTCCTATACAGTCTCTGGTCCTTCTGCTGAGTGTGGGAAGTTTCAGATAGAGCAAGGAGAGGAGTAAGTGGAAACACATAGGAGAGTACTGAGGGGAGTTGAATCCCTGGTGAACCCAGAGGCGGGGGTTACGCCCACTATTGCCATCTGTGTTGGGTCAGTCCTGGGGGTTCCAGAGCTTGGCAGGATTTCGTTGGTGGAAGTCCCAGAGTTTGTCGGGGGCTCTGTCGAGGTTCCTTTGGGGTTCCCATGTGTCATCCTCAGGTCCGTAGCCTTTCCAGCAGACCAAGTACTGGAGTCGGCCACAAACTATCCAGGAGTCAAGGATCTCGTCAACCTCGTAGTGATACTCATCCTCGACTTTGACGGGGGGCAGTCGGCTGGGGCGTTGGCCGGGGAAGGGGTCTGGAGCGTGCCTTTCAAGGAGTTGAACGTGGAACACAGGGTGGAGGCCCTTCAGGCCCGGAGGCAGGTCAAGCTTGTAAGCGTGGGTGGAGACCTTCCAGAGGATCTTGAATGGGCCGAGGCGTTTGTGGTCGAGCTTGATGGAAGGCCTCCGGGTCTTAAGATTTCGTCAGTGGAGCCAGACCAGGGTGCCGGGGGGCCAGTTGGGGGTCGGCTTGCGACGGGCATCGGCGTGCTTGGAGTAGGCTTGGTTGGCGGTGTCAATCTTGTCCCGGAGGAATTGGTGGAGGGATCAGAGGTCCTCGGCGACTTCGTGGGCAATGTGGGAAGGGATGTCTTTGAGGAACAGCGTGAGTCGAGGATTGTAGCCCTTGTTGGCATAAAAGGGGGAAACTCCGGTGGCGGAGTGAGGCGTGTTGTTGTAGGTGAATTTGGCGAGGGGAATCTCTGCATGCCAGTCATTCTGTAAATAGTTAACGTAGAGGTGAAGATACTGTTCTAACATCTGGTTTACGCGCTCAGTTTGTCCGTCAGTTTCCGGGTGGTAGGCAGTAGAGAGGCTGGTTTTGATCTTGAGCGCCTTGCACAGTGATTGCCAAAAATGAGATACAAATAGGGGTCCACGGTCAGAGACAATGTCGTCAGGAAGTCCATGTTTGGAGAATACATGTTCTAGAAATAGTTTGGCGAAATCCAGGGCAGTGTCAGTGGTGTGGCAGGGAATAAAGAGGGCTTGTTTAGTAAGGCGGCAGATGATGACGAGGATTGCATCGAAACCTTCGGAGTCAGGGAGTTCAATGATATGATCCATCAATATTGAAGACCAGGGGTGGCAACCGACGGGGAGGGGTTTCAGTAATCCGTGGGAGCGATGGCAGGGTACTTTGGCCCGTAGGCAGGGCTCGCAGGCTCTTACGTATCGTGTGATGTCCTTCTTCATTCCTGGCCAAAAATAAGTCCAGGAGATGAGTTGAAGGGTCTTACGAATTCCTGGGTGCCCCCAGAGTTTGTGATCATGGTGCTGCCATAGTATGTCGAGGCGAATGGACTTGTGGTCCGGGGCATAGATTCATCCACTCCAGAGCAGGAGGCGGTAGTCCAGGGATAGCGAAAAGGGGTTGTCTACGATCGACTCGTTGGGGTTGTTGTGGGGGTCATGCTGGTTGAAGAAGGGGTCCGGGGGTGAATTCCTGATTTGCTGGAGGATTCCTTCTTCGTTTAAAATCAGCACGGCATGTAGATGTTCGGGTGGGATTACCACTCGATGGTTGAATGCATTTCATTCGGTTTCGAACAATTTCTTTGGATACACGTTGGGTCTCCAAGTGAGGGCATCGGGCTTTGCGCCAAGTCGCCCGGGGCGGTAGTGAATAGTAAAATCGTACTCCAAAAGGGTTTTGGACCATTGAGCCTGGCAGCGGCTGAGCTGTTTTGTGGTCATGAAATATTGCAGGTTGTTGTGATCGGAGTAGACTTGGATGCGGTGCGGGGACCCCTCAAGGTAGGCCCGCCACTGACGAAAGGCTTCAATGATTGCGAGGAGTTCCTTGTCATAAATGTCGTAGTTGAGTTCCGCTGGGATCATTGATTGGGTGTAGAAGGCAACGGGGCGGAGATCCTTGCCCCCCGAGTTCAACTGGGAGAGTATCCCGGCGATAGCGTAGTTGGAGGCGTCACATTTGAGCACGATTGGTAGGGAGGGGTCAAAATGGCAGAGGACCAGAGTGGAGGTGAAGGCCTTCTTCAGGAGGAGGAATACGCTCTGGCACTTGCTATCCCAATCCCAAGGGGTGTCCTTCTGTGTGAGTCGGTTGAGGGGTTTGGTGATCCCGGAGTAGTTGTTGATGAAGTGGTGATAGAAGTTAGCAAACCCCAAGAATGACTGTACCTCCTTGACGTTCCACAGGGAGGGCCAGTTGAGTATCGTGTCGACCTTGGCGGGGTCCATGCACACACCGTTGGGGGTGACGATGACCCCGAGATATTAGACTTCCGCTGTGTGGAATGAGCACTTTTCAGGTTTAGCGTGAAGGTGATACTCTTGGAGTTGTTCTAGGACACGGCAGACGTGCTCCAAATGCTCCACCGGCAAATTCGAGTAGA
Organism: Termitomyces sp. T153; assembly: GCA_018296165.2. Taxonomy (NCBI): domain Eukaryota; kingdom Fungi; phylum Basidiomycota; class Agaricomycetes; order Agaricales; family Lyophyllaceae; genus Termitomyces; species Termitomyces sp. T153. Next base: position 157,898 of record JACKQL020000101.1, read on the forward strand.
TCAGGATATCGTCCAAATATACAATGACAAAGACGTCGTTCATGTCGTGGAAGATATCGTTCATGAAGTACTGGAAGGTGGCGGGGGAGTTAGTCATTCCGAAGGGCATTATGAGATACTCAAAGAGGCCATAGCAGGTGCGAAAGGTGGTCTTCCATTCATGTCCTGGGGCAATCTGGATGTTGTTGTAGCTGGAACAAAGGTCGATTTTCGTGTAAATCTTGGCACTGCAAAGGCGATTAACAAGGTCTCTGATTAAGGGGAGGGGGTACCTGTTCTTTTTGGTGACTTTGTTGAGTCCCCAATAGTCCACACAGAGTCGGAGGGATCCGTCTTTTTTCTTGGCAAACAGAACCGGGGCGCCAGCCACGGAGATCGAGGGATGTATGAAACCTTTGCTGAGCATGTCGTCGAGGTATTCCTTCAGGGCCCAGAGCTCGATTTCGGACATGTTGTAGATCTTGCCAAACGGGGGTGAGGTACCTTCTTCGAGGTCGATCTGGTGGTCGTAGGAGCAGTGTGGAGGGAGTTCCTTGGCACTTCCTTCGGAGAACACATCAGCGAACTCATGATACTCCGGGAGAACTACTTCGGATAGGATCTGTTCCTCCATCTTGTTTTCTAGCGTGGTAGTCCCCGCGTGGAGGTATTCCTTGGATAGGGCTGGCGTGACTTGCAACTGGAAGGCAGGGGTACCTTCTCATAGGAGGCACACAAAGGGGACGGCGCCAATGATTTTAATGTCGAGGTTTCCGGAGTCAATGGGGTTGGGTACTGTAGGTGTAGCAGTTGGGTCCGGGGTGATGTCGAGATCAGGGATAGACTGAAAGCAGAGGTGGATGGCAGCTGCTAAGCTTGCTTCAGGGCTGGGGAATTGCATGGTGAGGTTCTTCCAGTTGATGTCGGGATTGACATCTCGCAGCCACGGGAGTCCTAGCATGATCGGGGTCAATGGGGGTAGTTGGGTAACGAGGAGTTGGGCCTGGAACTGCAGGTCATTATCGAGGGTGAGGGTGTTGTCATGGTACTGCGTGATTCTTGTCGTGGCAGGGCTCCCGTCGAAGAGTTGGAGCTTGAGGGGTTTGTCGAGGTCGTTGCGTCGGAGGTCGAGTTGGTTGCTGACGAAGACACTGGAGGCGCCGCTGTCTACGAGGGCGGGAAGTATCTTGAGTGAGCCGCCAAGTCAGACGTAGATGACGAACAATTGTGCAGACCTAGAGCGAAGTTGCGGCGGGGTCCGGGGTTGGTTGATCGTGATCTCGAAGTCCTCAGAGGGGGGTGAGACATTGAAGGGTACCAGTCCGGAGTCGGTGGGGTTGTCCCGGTCAAGGTGTAGGGTGAGACTGGGCCAATTGACGTGGGGATTGGTGGAGCAGAGCCATGAGAACCCTAAGACAACAGGGGCGGAGGGGTGTAATTTTGTGATGAGTAGTTGGAGTTCTTGCTGTTGTCCGTTGGCAAAGGTCAGGGTCGTTTCTAGGCAATGAGTGATGTCTCCCGCTGGGGTAGAGTCTCCGTCAAAGAGTTTGAGGAGGATCGGGGTGGGGAGGCGGCGGAGGGGTTGTGGGGCGAGCGCCGCCAGGGATTTGTCAACGAAGTTATCGGTGGCGCCACTGTCGACTAGTGTAGGGACGGGTTTGTTGGTGAAGGGGAGAGTGGTGCGGAGGAGGAGGTTTGTGGAGGAGTGGGAGGGGAGGTGTGCTGGGGGGTTATCCGGGGCAAGTATCATTGTGTGGAGGAGTATGGCTGGGGCGGAGAAGACGTCAGGATATGGTCTGCAGTCTAGTGCGTCTTCTAGACCTAAACCGCCGACTCGTTTTCTGTGAACTGGTAGTTACAGTCTTCTCCATCAATCGTCCACATGGCATGTCCCATCACCTGTCATTTAGGGCAACTGCGAATAAAGTGTCCCTGCTCACCACATAGGATGCACGCGCCCTCCTTCCGTCGTTTCTCCTGCGTTTCCTCCAGCACGTCGATCCACAGGCTGTCCTGGATTCTGTTTGCGCATAGGGCTTCTTGATCATCAGCGGGGTCCGGGATGTCATCGCAATTGTCGGGGTTGGTATCCAGGGGTACTGGGGTGTCATGGAGGTCGGTGGCGTTGAGCTGGGCAGGTGGGCGCTGCCCTGGGGGTCAGTTGGTGTTGGGGACTCCTCGGCCTGGAGGGAAGTGGGGTGTGGGGTTAGCAGGGTTAGCGGGGATTGAGGATCGGATGCCATTGGTTGCTCTGGCCTGCCAGTTGGTGTTACCGGAGGTGTTCTAAGAGGTTCGGGGCGCCGTGTTTTCGCTGCGGTCTTCCTAGTAACGTTGGTCGACCTGGGTAATGAGCACCTTGTACCCGTCGTAGGTGGTTTGTTTGGGCGCGAGGCAAAGGACGTCCTTGATCTGTTGGGGTAGGGCATGACGGAGGGCGTTGTAATTCCAGCCAGTCTCATAGGCCTCTTGTTCAAATCATACAATGAAGGTCGTGAAGCATTTGTTGTCGCACATTCGGAGGTTGAAGAGATTTTCCTCCACCTCCGCTACAGTGTCAAAGACGCCAAACTTACTTGAGAACTCTTGGGTGAAAGCAAGCCAATTGGAGAGTACAGGATTGTTTGGGTCGAACCGGAGTAGCGCGGTGTAGTGGTCGAAGGCGATGCCCTGTAAGTATGATGTGGCAAAGGCTACTCGTGAGCTCTCAAGCTGAAAAGTGATGGGCTTAGCTTGAAACATAGTTAAACACTGGGTCAGGAAGATTCGCCACTTCTGAGGGTCGCGGCCGGTGAAGGGTTTGGGCTTCTGGATGTCGAGCTTACCCTCCCGGGCCAGTGCATCACGGGTATTGTCCTGTGAATTTTGAGTTCGAGGTGGGGGTCCGGTGTTGTAGTAGTAGTAGTAGTGATTTCCGTTTCTGCGCTGGGGGGGAAAGTTGTCCATCGGCGGGCCCCATCCTCCCGGGGGTCTGCTATTGGGTGGTTCTCCACCAGGGTTTTGACCCACACTACCTGGGGCAGGTCCTGGGGCCCATCGAGGGGGAGGGGGTCCTCCAGGGTTTGGGGGTCTGAAATAGTTGGCGTCGGTGGGGGGATTAGGCATTGGGGTGGGTGGGGAATGAGAGGGGTTGGCAGAAAAGGGGGGCCTGGCGCCAGGGCCCATGGGCTGTTGTGGGGAACTGGGGCATTGGGACGGGGCGGGGGGCATTGCTATGAGGGGCGCGGAGATCGAAGTGGGGGGGTCAGTCTCATTGGGGCCCGTTGTGCGGGGAGTGTTCGTCAGCAGGGTTGCCCGGCTCGTCGATATAGGAGAGGGTTCTGTTGTCATTGTCAACGCGTAGGGGCAGTCGTTGGGAATGGAGTTCGGGGGCAGCGGGTTGGTCCCAGGTTCAGAAGGTGCTGGGCACGGAGCTGGCCCAGGGCCGGGCAGAGAGAGCCAAGGTGTGGGTGGCGGGTTGGTCGAACAACCCCCCTGCGGGGTTGAGGTTCCTCAAGATGCTGGAGGCTGCGTTGATTTCTTCCTGCTCGCAGGGAACAGAGGATGGGGCTTTGTTTTGTGTCCTGACGGGTTCCTTGCGTTGCACGTGGAAGGAGTGGGCGGGATCCAGAGGGTCTTCGAAGGGGCAGGGGTTCAGGCTAGTGTGGATTTCTTCGACCAAGGTGCGGAGCTTGTTCCGTAAGTTGTTGTCAATGCCCAGGGTGCCTTGCGTATTCTCCGGGAGGTTCCCTTGCAGGTAGCGTTCGTGGAAGTCAAGGAGTCGATCTGCCCAGACCTCCGGAGTTGCGGAGGCATCGGGGTAGCCTAGGTTGGTGAGGAGGGTGCAGGTATGCCTTGCGAATTCCACGGGGGACAGGCGGAGGAAGTGGAGGACTTTGTCACGTTGCTGGGCATAGGCTTCAATCCTTTGCTGCCTAGGAGAAGGAGGGGTTTGAGCGGCGAACAGTGGGCGGGGGGGGAATAGTTATCCGTGGCCTCCGGAGGGACTGGGGCTGCAGAGGGGATTGGGTACACATAGTAATGGGCAGGGGGGAGGTAGGCGGGGTTGGGGGGGGCTGCAGAGTATCCTCCAGGGTTGATACGGGAGTTGTTGCCATTGGCGTGGAATGCGGGAGGGTGGCGCCAGCCCGGGGGTATCCCCTGGCTGATGGAGGGGGCGTAGAACGCCTGGTTGGGGTCAGGGGTCCAATGACGGGGCATGTATTGGTCCGCAAAGGGACCCAGGTAGAATGGGGCATAGGAATTTTCCAGTAGGGGCCAGCCGTAGGCGTTGGTTGGGTAACCAACGGGGTTGTACGCGGGGTTAAACGCAGACATCGAGAACGGGGTAAGGGGGAGTCTTGATATTATGTCAGGTTCCACTGACGACGGGGGCTCAGTACACTGGTGAGTCCTTTGATGAGCCCCAGTTATCGCTGAGCACCTTTTTCGGCGGTTCGGACTTAGCGGCAGCTGACTACTTCAAATTTGACACAAGTCACAACACTCAGCGCACAGGACTTGGCCCTAGGATTGGACCGAAGCACAAGACTCTAGTGACCACGAGACTTATCGATCACGGGGAACATCACGCGAAGCCTGGAACATGGGCCTGGACCATCAAGGCCTAGACCCCCTTGGCGACGATTATTAGCAACCTTAGCGATCCTGGCAACAAAACGGCATTCCTTTACTATATATGGACATATTACCAGACGCGTACCTTTTTACTATCATTCCCCTTGTCGAGCTTACCAACATCCCTGAACGGTGTTCTTACTTCAGGTATTGACATCGGACTCGTTCTCTTTTTGGTTCTTATTAGCAATTAGTCATTGCCAAGGCCTCACCCATGACTTTTTACTTAGTTACGGACTGACGCCTGGCACGCAACCTAAACACCGTGGCAGACGCCGCCGCTAGTGGCGCTTAATTACTTACCTTCCCTTACTATACTTCGAAAACATATAAATACTGCCTGCACATAGACATCACCCCATCGAATTTTACCATCGCATCACCATCGTATTACTCCCCCATCTATAAGCTACCAGCTTAAGGGTATCATTTACCTCATCTCATTCCCTCATCTCGTCTTCGACCTTGGCTTAGCGACAAACCTCTCCAACTTCGACCTCGACTTAGTGTGGTACCGACTACGGGTGCCTATTAGCGTTACTTCAACTTAGTGACGCTAGCAATTGCGGCTAGCAATAAGTTTACGTTCGTCCTTCGATCTCAGTTTTACTCTTACTGCTGTCTCTCTCCTTTATTCTCCCCACCACCGTTTCAGTTTCGCTGCGACTATCGTTAGCAGTAGCGATTCTTTTCGACTTCACTTCCACGCCACCACTTTAGCTCTAGTTCTCTGGGACGGTTGCTGACTCACCCTCAACTATTAACTTCCTATTGCCAGCTACCCCATCTAGTGACAAGTGTTAGGTTTCCTGCACGGCACTAGGCGGCATAGGAGCACATCACCTTACTAGGTGGACGCGATGTCCTGCGCTTATAACCAGGCGTCCAGAGTTGGAGCGGAGGTGGGGGAAGCTTGCGAGGGGATCCCTAGGAGGAGCGGCCTGAGTAAGTCCTGAATGGTCCAGAGGAGTCTAAGACCAAAGGTACTAGTCGTTGACCCAGGGCGGGTGTCAAGGCTAGTTCATGGGCACACAAATAGATTGCGGGGTAAGGGGAGGCTTCTCAGGTGATGGGGGCGGGGTCAGAGCTGGATTGGGGATTACCAGGGCTTGATGAGTTCTGGGGCCGAGTGGGTAGCGAGGTTCAGAGTTGTCGTAAGAATGTTTGGGTTGTGGCGCGTGTGCGGAGTTCGTACTGACGTAGGGAGCAAGGGAAACTTAGAGGAACAAAGGAAATATGTATAGTCGAGACGAGACGGCAACAAGACAAGACTGAGAAAAAAGATAGATTCAAAACTTAAAAACAAGAATAGAGACGAGACGAGAGACAAAACATAGGAAACCGGTAAATGTAATATCAAGACTAAAGTTCAAGGAGTTATTCTACGACTTATATACTGACTACTGGGTACCTCAGAGGGCGGCAGATATGGTGGCGGGGGTCGATGGAGCTGTGCGGAGTCGATGGGTGTCGGGTACAATCCAAGGTTGGGCCGCAGCAGTATTCTGATGGGATCAGTTGGGGGCGCAGCTGCTCCGGGGACATTGTGATACTCTGGGACGGGTCAGGTAAACTAGGGTAGGGGGTCGGGGCCTTATGACGTGGCCAGGAAAGGTGGGGGAAGGTTTCAGGGGAGTGTTGATGGTTACAGAGAGGGAGTTGCCGTCAGGGTTTGCCGGAGAAGCATTGGAGTTATCCAGTGTGGGCGCGAAAGTGTGGGCAGGGTTCAGGGGAGTTAGACGGGAAATCGGGAGGGGTTGGGAGCAGTGTCTAGGGAGCGGGTCATGACAGCTGTGAGTTTGCTGCAAATGCCTCAGCCAGATGCTGAGAAGTTGTCTGACTGGCCTGAATCTCTGCCACTGTAGGAGGGGGACAGAGGGTTGTAGCATAAATCAGATCACCCACTTCTATGGTCTCATCTGGGGACTCTGCATCTAGAATACAGGTCCATTTTCCTTCACCTTCCTCTTCCTCTGGAGATTCACACCCAACAGCTTGGACATCCTCATAGAGGGCCTCTCTATGAGGGAATGCCAGAGGGGAGGACTCAGGAGGTCAAGATCAGCATAAGGGAGATGCCCAGCATAACAGGCACACACAGCAGCATGCTCACAAACTTTGGCTCTCTGCTCTTTACAGGCTTCTTCTGTGCAGGTAATGCAGCGATGTAGGCAAGGACTCATCTTCACCTCTCCCTTAGCCCAGTCAATCTCTGGGTTGTGTTCACATAGCCAGGTGAACCCCAAGATCATGTCTTGCTTTCCCAAACTAGTGATGGCAAAAGTGGCTTGCTCTGAGTGGTCTTGGTAGTGGAGGACCAGGTCTACCATGGAGCAAATAGAGCCAGCTTCATTGAGCATACCATTAACATTGTATACAGGGATAGGATGAGAATACAGGGATAGAACAAGAAAGGGGGCGAGTAGTCAGGCAGTATTGTTGCACATAGTCAGTGTCAAGGAAGAGGCCTGTTGCACCACTGTCAAGGAGAGCAACCACACTTCAAATCTGCTGGGTGTCTATTGTCTCAATTTCTACCTGTAGCTTCAGGGAGTTAGTAGAAGGGGTGGAAGCAACAACATAATGATAAGGGAGGCAGTGTTCCCATACAGGGATCCAAAGGCATGGGCTAGGGAGTGTGTTTCCAGCTGAGGCTTTAGCTGGAGGGGGAGTTTGTATGTTTGAGGAGGGGCTTATTGTTTTGGGCATAGTATCAACAATGGCAACAGATATATTTGATTCTATGGACAGGGGGGTGAAATGATTAGTACTGGGCAACAGGGGCATACTGGTCATCCATTGCCCTTTTAAAAATCCTAGACTCTGTAGGAACCTCCTCTAATACATTGGCCACTTCTTCAGAATGGACAGCTATAGGTGCATCTGAAGAGGGGGTTCCTGTGGCATCCTGGGCTGCAAGGAGTTCGATGAACAGCTCTTCTTGCTCTGATGCTGACAAGTAGCAAGCTTCTAGCCCTTGAGGACAGTAACAGGCAAAATGACCTGCCTTCCCACAGCATCAACACAGCAAAGGGGTAGTGGACTGCTGTTAGGAAGCATCAACACAGCAAAGGGGTAGTGGACTGCTGTCAGGAAGCATCAACATCCATTAGGACTCCTTGGGGTAGGGAGTGCAGAGGAGCAACATGAGGTATGAAGGAAGGAGCTGCACCTGGTCATGAGGATGCTAATGCAGGTGCAGAAGAGGGAGCTTGGGGGGTGAACCCTCTATGAGAAAAAGGAAAGGTCAAAGGTTGCGTCCACCACAACTCACATTGCAGTTCTATGAGCTGCCACTGCTCATGTGCCACCTTGTACCAGGTATTGACATGCTCATCATCTGGGTGCCCCTATATGATCCCTGAAAGAGGGGTGGAGTCCATCACAGAAGGTTAGGCAGAGTTGTAGACTATTCAGATATCCAGCCTGTTCAACTAAGGCATGAAAGGAGTCAATGTACTCATCAAGTGACTGCTTTCCTTGACCATACTGAGTTTGGTCTCAAAGGGAAAGAGCTGCAGTTTTGGCAGGGTCAATGGGGAAGAACTCCACTCAGAACTCCTTCTCAAACTCTGTCCAGCTAGAGAAACTCTCTACTCCTCCTGGGCATTGAAAGAGACACAGTGCATAAGTTGAGGCTTGACCAGCCTTCATGTAGGAGAGGACCCAGGCAATTTTTAAGGCATCTGAGATAAAGGCTTTACCACTCAGCTGGATATAGGTGATGCAGGACTGGAGGAAATGTTCTCCAGACTTACGATCTCCATCATATACATCAGGAAGTGCAGGACAAGGGAGTTTGGAACAAGGAGCTGAAAGGCCTAAGCCAGATGCAGACACAGACCATTCTGCAGCAGCTGGAGCCAAAAAGCCTGAGCTAGGTGCAGACACAAACTGTTCTGCATCTGCTGGGGGCATCAAAGGAGTGGTAGGAGCAAGGGGGAGATGTTCCAGAAGGGCTTGTAGAGAAAGAGACACTGCTTCAGTAGTTTGATAGAGTCCAGTGAGTTCAGCCATGTAGGAAGTAAGGGAGGCTTGGGTAAGTTGAACCTGTGTCTCCAGGGACAGCAAACAACTCCAGGCATTGTCCTAGGGGCTTGAAGTGTTAGGGGGAGGTGCTGGAGGGGTTGGCTGGGTCATAGGAAGGGCACAGAGGCACTAAGACACTGGTGGGGGAGAGACCTTTTGAGGAACCAAGTAGAAGCTCAAGTAACTAAAAAGGGGGCTCCCAAACCAGATCTAGAGACTTGTTCTGCTGTAAGGGTGACCTCTGGAGGCTGTGGCTCAATCACACAGCTGGCAAAGGGAAATCCAAAGTCTATTCAGTACTGTACAGTGTCTACTGAGATAACTACTCACCTGGCAAAGAGAAATCCAAAGAGAACAAGTCTGGGGATTTCCTAGGCCAGGTGTGACACTTCAGAGGCTTCAGAAGTGTGAGAAACAACTGTACAGTATGACAGAGAAAAAAGACACAAGTGATGTGTCAGCAATTGGTCAGCAGTTACATAAGCCAGTGGCAGTGTCAAAAGGGCCACACTTGTCTGAATTATTGACAGAGAACCACTGCAGCCTGAGGGCTGAAACTAGGACCAATAGATAGGGAAAAGGAAGGAGAATAAAGGAAAACTAGAATGGAGCAAATCTGACAAGAACTGGAGAAGGAGAAGGGGAAACAAGTGAGATGTCCCCTGACAGAAGGGGATAACAGCAACATTGTGCTCCTCCACTCTGAATTGTTCACAATCTGAGCCATGGAGGGTCTCACCATTGAGGGAGCAGAGGCAGACATTCTCCAGGACATATGGCAGAGTAATCAGGATGGTCAGCAGAAGCAGCTTGTGACACAAGCCACTCAGATGCTGAAGTCAGGGCATACCACTGGTGTCAAGGCAGTCTGCACTGACAAATGGGCCCTCCAAGATGAAATCCTGACCTTCTGAGACTGTATCTATGTCCCCAACATTCCAGAGCTCTGCCGGAGGATTGTGGAGCAACACCATGACTCCCACATCACAGGGCACCCTGGACAGTAGAAGACACTGGAGCTAGTATTACAGAACTACTGGTGGCCCCAGATGTCCCAGTATATTAGGTCCTACACTAGTACCTGCAATCTCTGCCTCTGAACCAAGCCCCAATGCTGACTCCCCTATGGACAGTTACACCCACTACACATGCCCATGAAGCAATGGAGCATGGCATCTGTGGACTTCATTGTAGAGCTCCCCAATGCCCATGGTTACAATGCAATCATGGTGGTGGTAGATATGTATGGCAAGCAAGTGCACTTCATTCTGACCCACACTACCTGTTCTGCCATGGATGCTGCAAACCTGTACTAGAGGAATGTCTGGAAGCTCCATGGCCTCTCCAACACCTATGTCTCAGATTGGGGACCACAATTTGTGGCAGAGTTCACCTAGGAGCTCTACCAACTGCTCAGAGTGAAGCTCCACACCACTACTGCCTACCACCCACAGTCCAATGGCCAGACAGAATGCATAAAGCAGGAGTTGGAGCAGTATCTCCACCTCTTTTGCAACAAGTGCCAAGATGACTGGGATGAACTCCTCCCCAATGCTGAATTCCAGTACAACAACCACATTCAGGCATCCACCCAGTTTTCCCCATTCTTCCTTGATGTGGGATGGCATCTGCACATGGGTTTTGAACCCTGGGCCCAACCCTCATAGAATGAGGCAGTAAACAAATTTGTGGACTGGATGAAGAGGTCACAGGAGGAGGCCCAAGCAGTGCTAGCAAAGGCAAAGGACAACATGGCACAATACTACAACTGCAGGAGAACCCCAGAGTGCAAATATCAGCCCAGAGATTGAGTCTACCTGGATGCCTCAAACATTACAACTACCTGGCCCTCAAAAAAGCTGTTGCACTGTCAGTTGGGACCTTTCACAGTGGAATGACAGGTAGGACCCTTGGCCTATCAACTCTGGCTCCCTGCAGGGATGTGCCAGCTTCACCCAGTGTTCAACATAGTCAAACTAATTCTGGCCCCTAAAGATCCCATTCTGGGGCATTGTCCACCACCTCTGCTGCCCTCTGTAGTGGTCAGTGACAATGAGAAATACAAGGTAGAGGAAATTCTGGATAGCTGTTTATTCCAGAGACAACTACAATACAAGGTGAAGTGGAAGGGCTATGGGATCAAGGATATCTCCTGGGAGCCATGGGAGAATGTACATGCCCCCAGACTTGTCAGGGAATTCCACCAGAGACATCCAGACACCCCATGCACTATACAAGGGATCTACCCTATCTCACCAGTGGACTGAGCAATCAGGGACTTCTTTTACCCTGCACATCAAGATGCCGCATGCTAGATGGGGGGTGATGTCAGGGGACTTCCATTTCCAACCTCCACAACTTGTTCCAGCACCTCTGCAGCTTGTTCAACATCTCTGGGGGGCTCTTTCTAGAACCCCAGAGATCTCCAAAGAACTGTGGGGTTCTCCATGTTACCTCAGTGATCATTGCCCTAGGGTTAGGAGTAGCTCCAGTCATCTGTACAGTAGTTCCCATGCCTCCGCCACCCACTGATGCACCACACCAAGCAGCAGGGATCCTTAGACTTGTTCTCTTCAGATTCCCCTCTGCTAGGTGATTAGTTACTGATTGTATTGTTGTCCACTCTGCTAATATACTTCAGATTCCCCTCTGCTAGCTGCGTGACTCTGATCCGCCGCTCCAGAGGTTGCCCTTACAAAAGCCAGAAGAAAAGCATGTTGATATGTAAGCAGAGATTTAGTTTTTTTTTTCAATTACAAATTGAAGCACTTACATTCAAAAGTATCTAGCCTTGCTGATAGGGATATATGCTTGTGTGTTTTACTGGTGGTGGGATTGGGCATCAAATTACACAAGAAGCAACTCTTGACATGAAAAAGAAGATGGAAAAGGCATATTTTCCAGGCACATCAGTCTTTTCATCTGAGGATTGAGATTCCACATCACACACGACAAATTAGCGTATTCACATTATGTATCTAGCACTCATCAACGAAGTACTGAAATGTCCCCATGACCTTTGAATACTATATGACAGTCCGCTGTATCAATTTCATGATTCGTAAATTCGTTCTTCCAGCCTCCGCATCTCCTCTTTCATTGCTGCAAGCTGTGATCTGATTTCAGTCCAATCTACTTCGAACTTCTTAGACGACAACAACGGTTCATCATTCCCATCGATTGGTGAAGGAAATATGAAGTACGGGCCCTCCATTGAGCCGTTTTGTGTAAGATCTTGTTGTGCATTGACAGCGTTGAAGGGGTCGTCGAGTTGTCCATAGGAAGGAAGCGGCCAGATGGAGGGCTTAATCGATGGAAGGGCTGTCATGTTGTCAACAGAAGCGACTTGCTCTGGACAAGGGGTGATCGTCGAGAAATCATGGAGCAAGGCCAAGTCTGATAGCTGTGGGTACAGCACATCTGGAGGGAGGTCAATTACGTTCTGCCGGAGTCAGAAATAGACACACTTATGTGCGGCGATATTTGTTCCTCATATTGGTCAAAAAATGCACTGTAATCGAAGGATTTTGTCGATATCTCTAGGCCGTTATAGAGAGCGTTGTCAGATATCAGAGATGGAACATAATCTATAGCTTGAGGTGGGGCTACGGAACCGATGAGCTGGAGCAAAGTAGTATCAAATAGAAACATACGAAGATTCTCAGAGATTGATTCCGCCGAGAGTGATGGTGTATCTTCATCTGGAGTAGA